>PVIA01002410.1:148947-211807 GCA_004024845.1 Tonatia bakeri | reverse complement strand
GAAAATCCTCAACAAAATATTGGCAAACCGCATCCAGCAATTCATTACAAAGATCACATACCATGACCAAGTGGGATTCATCCCAGGGATGCAAAGATGGTACAATATTTAAAAATCAGTAAATGTACTACATCACATAAAGAAAGCAAGACAAAAATCACATGATCATATCAATAGATGCAGAAAAAGCATTTGATAAGGTACAGCACCATTTACAATAAAAACACTGAGCAAAGTGGCAATAGAGGGAGCATTCCTCAACATAATAGAAGATATATATAAGAGACCTACAACCAACATCAAACTCAATGGGTACAAACTAAAATCTTTTCCACTAAGATTAGGAACAAGACAAGGTTGTCCCCTTTCACCACTTCTATTCAATATAGTATTAGAAGTTTTAGCCACAGCAATCAGACAAGAAAAGGAAATAAAAGGCATCCAAATCAGAAAGAAAGAAAAAACACTGTCACTGTTTGCAGATGACATGATAGTGTACATAGAAAATACTATAGGCTGGGCCAAAAAACTGCTTGACCTAATAAATGAATTTTACAAAACAGCAGGATACAAAGTCAATATCCAAAAATCAAAGGTATTTTTGTACACCAACAATGAAACAGCAGAAGGAGAAATCAAGAAAAAAATCCCACTTGATATAGCAAAGAAAAAAAAATACCTAGTAATCAACCTAACCAAACAGGTAAAAGACCTCTATTTAGAAAACTACACAACACTGAAGAAAGAAATCAAGGAAGATACAAACAAGTGGAAACATATACCGTATTCATGGATTGGGAGAATTAACACCATCAAAATGTCCATACTACCCAAAGCAATTTACAGATTCAATGCAATGCCTATTAAAGTACCAATGGCATATTTCACAGATATAGAACAAACACTTCAAAAATTTATATGGAACCACAAACGACCGCAAATAGCTGCTGCAATTATTAGAAAGAAGGCAAAGTAGGAGGGATCACAATACCTGATACCAAACTGTATCACAAGGCCACTGTAATGAAAACAGCCTGGTACTGGCATAAAAACAGGCACATGGACCAATGGAACAGAACAGAGAGCCCAGAAATAAACCCAAGTCTCTACAGTCAATTAATATTTAACAAAGGGGGAAGCAACATAAAATGGAGTAAAAATAGCCTCTTCAACATATGGTGTTGGGAGAACTGGACAGCTATGTGCAAAAAAAAAAATGAAAATTGAGCACCAATTTAAACCATACACAAAAACAAATTCAAGGTGGATAAAAGATTTAAATATAAACTGTGACACCATTAAAGTAATAGAGAAGAACATAGGCAGGAAACTCTCAGATATTTCACAAAGCAGTACTTTCACTGATATGTCCCTTAGAGCAAGGGACATAAAGGAAAGAATAAACAAATGGGACCTCATCAAAATAAAAAGCTTCTGCAAGGCTAAAGAAAACAGTATTAAAATAAAAAGAGAACCAACTGTTTGGGAAAACATATTTGCCAATGATACCTCAGACAAGGGTTTCATCTCCAAAATATATGAAGAATTCACATGACTCTACTCTAAGAAGACAAGCAACCCAATTAAAAAATGGGCAAAGGACTTGAACAGACACTCCCCCAAGGAGGACATACAGAGGGTCCAGAGACAGATGAAAAGATGTTCAATATCGCTAGCTATCAGAGAGATGCAAATTAAAACCACAATGAGATATCACTTCACACCAGACAAAATAGCCATCAAAAACAAAGCAACAAACAAGTGTTGGAGAGGTTGTGGAGAAAAGGGGACCTTAGTGCACTATTGGTGGGACTGCAGACTGGTACAACCACTATGGAAAACAGTGTGGAACTTCTTCAGAAAACTAGAAATGGATCTGGCTTTTGACCCACCAATTCCACTTCTGGGACTATATCCTAAGAATCTTAAAACACCAATACAAAAGAATCTTTGCACCCCAATGTTCACAGAAGCACAGTTTACAATAGCTAAGTGCTGGAAGCAACCTAGGTGCCCATCAGTAAATGAATGGATAAAAAAAAAAAAAACAATGGTACATTTACACAATGGAATTCTATGCAGCAGAAAGAAAGAAGGAGCTCCTACCCTTCGCAACAGCATGGATGCAACTGGAAAACATTATGCTAAGCAAAATAAGCCAGGCAGTAAAATACAAATACCATATGATCTCACCTTTAGCAGGAAACTAAACAGCAATACAAACAAACAAGGAAAACATAACCAAAGACACCAAAATAGAGAACAGGCTGACAGTGACCAGAGGGGAGAGGGGAGGGAATTTCAAGGGAAAAAGGTGAACAGGGTTTGCAGCAACAAGTACAAACGACACATGGACAATAACGGGTGCAGGGTGAAATAGGAGGGAGGTGGGGAGGGTTGGGGTGTTGGGCTGGGATGGGGGTAAATGGCAGAAGACTGTACTTGAATAATAATTAAAAATATTTTTTTAAATATCTGACAAAGGGGGCAAGAACATAAAATGGAGTAAAAATAGCCTCTTCAATAAATGGTGTTGGGAGAACTGGACAGGTTCATGCAAAAAAATGAAAGTAGACAACCAACTTATACCACACACCAAAATAAACTGCAGATGGATAAAAGACTTAAACATAAGTTGTGACACCATAAAACTTCTAGAGGAACACATATGCAGAAAAACTTAAGATTATCTCCCACAGCAATATTTTTACCAATATATCTCCTAGGGCAAGGAACATTAAAAAAAAGAATAAACAAATGGACCTACATCAAATTAAAAAGTTTCTGCCCAACTAAAGAAAATATCAGGAAAATGAGCAGGGAAGCAACCTTATGGGAAAACACATTTTCCAATGATACCTCAGATAAGAATTTAATCTCCTGAATATATAAAGAACCCATATGACTGAACACCAGGAAGACAAACATCCAATTAAAAAATGGGCAAAGGACCTGAAAGGACACTTCTCAAGGAGGACCCACAGAGGGCCCAGAGACATATGAAAGGATATTCAGCATCACTATCCATCAGAGAGAAGCAAATTAAAACCACAGTGAGATACCACTTCCCACTTGTCAGAATGGCCTTCATTAACCAGTCAACAAACAAGTCCTGGCAAAGATATAGAGAAAAGGGAATGCAGACTGGTGTAGCCACTGTGGATAACAGTATGGAATTTCCTCCAAAAACTAAAAATGGAACTGCCTTTCCATCCAGTGATCCCACTGCTGGGATTATACCCTAAGAATCTTGAATACCAATTCAAAAGAACCTATTCACCCCAATATTCATAGCAGCTCAGTTCACAATAGCAAATTACTGAAAACAGCCTAAGTGCCCATCAATAAATGAATGAATCAAAAAACTGTGGTACATATACACAATAGGATACAACAGAAAGAAAGAAGGAACTCCTACCCTTCAATGACAGCTTGGATCAGTGTGGAGAGTATTATGTTAGGTGAAATAAGCCAGGCAGTAAAAGACAAATACCATACAAACTCACCTATAAGTGGAACCAAATGAACAAAATAGAACCAGAGACATGGAAATAGGAAAAAACTGACAGTGGCCAGAGAAGGGGTGGGAATATCAGTGGAAAGAAGGGGAAGGGTCTAGTCAAGGAACATGTGTAAAGAACCCATGGACAACAGCGTGGGGATTGATTGTAGGAGCAGGACAGGGGTAGGCTCAGCAGGGGAGAGCAATGGGGAAAAAGTGTAATTGGGACAATTGTAATTGAACAACAATCAAAAAATTAAAACTAAAAGAAAAAGAATCACAGTAACTAAAGCCTCAACATTCTTCTTCACATCAAGTAATTTCTAATTACTGTATCTTCCATTCTTCCTCAAAATATTTCTGCATCTTCAACCTAAGTTTCTCTTCTCTTCTGATTTTGACAAATAAGACATTCTCCTCAACTGTCAAAGTAACAACACTAATCCCTCCCTGCCTCCCACTTTGGATCACACTTCCTCTCATCTCTTTCAAGACCTAGTTTATTAATTCCTCCCTATCTGTCTTTCATAATTTCTCTTAACAGTTGTATTTCTAAGGTTTTTACCTTTGGTCACAAATAAGCTTGCCTCACCTTAAAAATAGGAAGAAAAGTTGGGACAAGTATAACTGAACAAAAAAAAAATTAATGTTTTCTCCATCCCTGGACATTATCAAGCTACTGTCCTCACTACATATACAAACCTTTTACTCTTCTCACCATTCATACATACACACTCACCACATATAGTCTCATAGTACACACATACTGCATTCACTGAACATATACTCTCATTGTACAAGCACTATTCTACTGAAGCTATTCTCTCAGCCTTCAAAAAATCTGTCTTTCACAGAAAAGAAAAAAGTAAAACTATCACTATTTACAGATGACATGATACTACAATATAAATAGGAAACCAAAAGAATACACCAAAAAACAGAAAAGAATTCAGTAAAGTAGGATACAAAATTAATATTCAGAAACATGTCACATTCCAATACACTACTAATTAAAAATCAGAAGGAGAAATGAAGAAAACAATCCTATTTACAACTACATCAAAAAGAAAAAAAGACCTAGGATTAAATTTAACCAAGAAGGTCAAAGAACTGTACTCTGGAAACTGTAAGACAGTGAAGAAAGAAATTGAAGAGAACACAAATAAATGGAAGGATATACCATACTCATGGGTTGGAATAATTAATATTGTTGAAATGTCCATATCACCCAAAACAATTTACAAATTCAACACAATTCATATCAAAACACCAATGTCATTCTTCTTAGAACTAGAAAAACTAATCCTAAAATTTACATGGCATTACAAAGACCCTGAATAGGCAAGCAATCTTGAGAAGGAAGAACAAAGTTGAAGGTATCACACTCCCTGGTCTCCAACTATACTACAAATCAAAACAGTATGGCACTGGCACAAAAACAGGCATGTAGATCAAAGAATAGAGTCCATAAATAAACCCTCAGTTATATGGTAACCAATCCATGACAAAGGAGATAAAAATATAAACTGGAGTAATGACAATCTCTTCAACAAGTGATGTTGGGAATGCTCATCAGAAAAATGAAACTGGACCACTCTCATATCATATATAAACATAAACTCAAAATGTGTTAAAGACTTAAACATAAGGCCTAAAACCATAAAACTCCTAGAAGAAAACATAAAAAGTAAACTATTTGACATCAGTCTGATTAGTATCTTTTTTTATACATCCTCTCAAGCAAGGGAACAAAAACAAAAATAAACAGGACTATATCAAACTAAAAACCTTCTGCACATTGAAGAAAAACTTCAACAAAACAAAAAGACAACTTACTGAGTGGGAAAATACTTTCACAAATGATATAGCTAATAAGGGATTGATATTTAAAATATATAAAAAATTAATACAATTCGGTAACAAAAAAGTACACAATCCAATTAAAAATGGGCAGAGGACATAAAAAAACATTTCTTAAAAAAGGACAAAGATGGCCAGCAAACATATAAAAAGATGTTCAACATCACTAATCATCAGGGGAATGTAAATCAAAACCAAAGCGCAATATCACCTCACACCTGTCAGAATACTTATTATCAATAAAAAAATAAGGAATATGTGTTGAAGAGGATGTGGAGAAAAGGGAACCCTTGTGCATTGTTGGTGAGACTGCAAATTGCTACAGTCCCTATGGAAAACAGGATGGAGATTCCTTGAAAAACTAAAAATAGATATACCATATGACCCAACAATTCCCCTTCCAATTATTTATCCAAAGAAAACAATAACACTAATTTAAAAAGATGTATGCACCCCTATGTACACTGCAGCATTATTTAAAATAGCCAAGATACGGAAGCAACTGAGATGATTTTAATAAATAAAATGGAGTATTACACAGCAATAAAAAAGAATGAAATCTTGACATTTTCAACAACATAGATGGATCTAGAGGGGATATTATGCTAATTGAAGTCAGGCAGAGAAAGACACATATGTGGAATCAAAAAAACAAAACAACCAAAGAAAACAAAACAAAAACATAGAAATAGAGACCAAAGAGATGGTTACCAGAAGGGAGGGAATGGGGAGAATGAGTGAAAAGAGCAAGGGAAATATAGTCAATAATACCGTGAACTTTATAAGGTGACAGATGATTATTAGAATTAGTGTGATCACACTGTAAGCTATAAAAATCTTAAATCTGAACACCTGAAATTTATATAACCAATATAAGGCTGTATACAAATTATAATGGGTTGGCCAAAAAGTCCATTTAGTTTTTTCCATAAATTAAAAGACGTTTTTCATTTTCACCAATAACTTTATTGATTCGGATATTTTGAGTTATGTCGGCTATCTCCTGCTATTGGCTTCTAGTGGGTAGAGGCCAGGGGTGCTGCTAAACAACTTCCAATACATAAAATAGCCCCACAGCAAAGAAATATTTGGCCAAAATGTCAACAGTACCAAGAAACTTAGCAAATCACTTTTGACATATTCGATCAGTCACAGCACCTTCTCCATACACTGAACAAATCTTTTTTGCCTTTCCGTTGTGTTTTTTTCTTTCTTGAAATAATAACACATAGCAAGCTGAAAATGTTGCATATTTTCTTCCATCATCAATAATAAAATGGCTGCACAAAAATTCACCAATTTTTATGTTTTTTTAAATGCACAGTGATATGACAGCTATCACAATACAACTGAACAAAATTGTTTCAAGTGAAGTTAAAGACAACTAAGCACTAGTACAGCCATCATATGGAAACAACATAACAAACTTTTTGGCCATTCCAATACCTAATTTTTTTTAAGGGTTATTAAAAAAGATCTCTGTCTTTCTCAATTGAATGGCTTTTTTTGATTTAACCAAAAAGGCTTCTATGTAGCATCTCACACTCCTACAGTAAAACTTTTTCCTTAGATTTTAAAATACTGCAACATCCTCATTCTCTTTTCTTTCTCTCACAACTTTCTCAGTATTCCCTAACTGCAAGGACTTTTTTCCATCACCTTCTCTTTTCTTCAGCAATCTCATCCACTTCCACAGCACCTCTATCACCATCATATAGATTATTCCTATACCTTATCCTGCTTTCCAGCCAGCCCTGGATGGTCTCTCAAAATCCAGGCCTTATTTTCCAATGGTAACTTAAAATCTAAAATCTGTAATTGATGTGATTTGTTGACAATTTAGATGAGAATTATAAAAAGGGCTTAGACAGCATCTTAAAAATGTTAAAACAGAGGAAAAGTAATTCTTCTTACCCAAAGGAATCACCAAAAAGAAACAGTGAAACACGGAGGGAAAAAAAATGGGCAAAGAATGAGCAAAACATTTTTCAAAGGGAATAAACAGAACTTTCCAACAAACATATTTGAAAAATATTGAATAATGTCAATGAAGGACATTTTGTTAATATGCATTGAAATCCTTAAGTGTTCAGTTCTATATCTAAGAATTTATCCAATGAAAAGTGGAAAGTTGAGTCAAGATTTAGTATAACAGATGTCCAAAGAATTATTGGTAGTAGCAAAACAAGGGAAATAGCCTAAATAGAATAGAATGGTTAAGTAAATTATGATAGAGCTACAACATGGAAAAATATAAAACATTTAAAAGATTGTTAAAACATGTGAAATACCACATACAATGGAATGGTTAAATAGATTATGATAAAGCTTAAAATAGAATGGTCAAATAAATTATGATGCAGCTATATCATGGAATAATATAAAACCCTTAAAACATTTAAAAGATTATTAAGACATGTGAAAATACCAAAGATATGTTGAGAAAGAAAAACACTGAAATATAAAATTCTATTTGTCTTTACTCCAATTTTGTAGAAAATTGTAAAAAGAAAAGGTAAAAGTATATAAAAATGTTAATTTTTATCTGTAGGTGGCAGAATTACAAATTATTTTTATTTTCTTCATTAATCCAAGATCCATTTTTCAAATTACCTACAATTACAAAATAGGGGAGAAAGTAAGTCAATTTTAAAAAGTACTAAATTTATATAAAGCAAGAGAGAAAACTCAAGAATAGTATTGAGAAAAATCTTTAAAATATTAAAACTTTAATTAGATATATTAAAGTTTAAATAAAAATCTATAATCAATATTTGGAGAGGCTACCTACTAAGGGACCATTTACTTTAGTTCACTTGAACCACCCTAATGGTAACTACTAATTAGTGAAGACTTCTACTTGATTTTTTGCAATGCACTAAATTATAAAAGAGCTCCACCAAGTGGTAACATAAATCATCTTGAAAACATCAGAAAAATTGGCATCAGGAAATTGGTCTTACTATTCATGCTATCATAAGTTAACAAGCATGAATTTAACTGGTAATTTTAAAAGTTAAAAATACTATTATCTCAAATCTTCACATTTTCAAATATTCACACCATTAATCTGTGAACCTCCAGGAAGGGAAGGTCACACCCAGCCCCCACCTCCAGCAGGAGCAGGGAAGATCTTTGAAACGGACAGGTCACACTCAAGAATCCTGCAGGATGCATTTAGAGAAAGACAGCAAGAGGAATGCCTAAAGGGGCCCATTTTGAACTTCTCTCAGGGAGTCAAAATACACTGGTCCCTAGGGCCCTATTTCACTGAGGCCAGTGAATCAGGGAGATCAGAAAGCAGTGAAGCAAGGGGCAATCAGGGCCCCACCCAGCCTCAGCTCACAGACAGAGCTGCCAGGCAGGAGAGAGCTGACATTCTTACCCAGATTGCCAACCTGCCATCCCCCGTGAAACAGATAGCTAATTAATCAGAAACTATACACCATTGGAAATAAGCTGGGACAGACCAAGATGGGTGGTACAGAGGCAGAGATACACCCTCAATTTCCCCAGAAGACTGAACAGTACCACCCAGGGGAGACCCAAGGGTCCCACCCTCCTGTTCACAACAGAAGCTCCTTCTCGAGACAGGGGAAGGTGATACAGGTGATGTTGTCAGTATTTGGACAACCCATTCCCAACCCTTGAGCTGATAAAAAAACAGAGGTAGATCCAGAAAGAAGTTAGAAGGCAAACACCACAAGACTGTGATGAATTTCACCTTGCTCTTCTTCAAACTTTAGAATTCTTTCTTCCTTTCACATAACCTCTTAACATTTCTTCTTTTGCTTCAATTGTATTCCAACTAATTCACTACTCTTTGTCTTTTCTTATTCTGTTTATTCAGATCTTATATTATTTTTTATTATTTCAAATTTCACATTGTACCCTTCCCTTGTCTTGAGTCTCCATTTTGCACCCTTCCTGCCCTTTCTTATTTTAGTTGTAAATTTTATTTTCTCCCACACTACACCCTTTTCCCATTCCTTATCCTTACTGATTCTCCTCCCTCTATCCTCTCAAGAACATTCCTCCTTCCTTTAGTCAGCTCACGTTTTTCCCCCTCTTATAATATTCTTATTTCCTTTCCACCTTTATAAATTGTGGCTCGTTTGGAATGGATATTATGGTTACTACTGTTCTTCTTCAATAGTATTCCTACCTGTTCACTACTTTTTGTACTTCAGATCTCATAGGTTACTCTCCCCCGTCTTACTCTATTTTTGCCTTCCTCCTGCCCTTGCTTATTCGAGTTAGGAATTTTACTTTTTTCCCTTTTCTTAGCCTAGATTCTATTCCTTGACCTTACTATTTTTCATCCCCCTATCTTCTCAAAATCACTTTTCATTACTGTAGGCATGTCATATTCTCTATTTTGTATAATATTCTTAATCCCTTTCCATCTTTATTAATCTTTGCTCAGCTGTCATTCTCATTGACTCTGCTGTGGTTTTTCTGCAATTTTGTTCCCTTTGGTTCACTACCATTTTAATTTTATTTCAAACCTCATATTATACTCTTCCCTTTTCTTATTCCATTTTGCCATTGTCCTTCCCTGTTTTACTTACATTTTAAATTTTATTCTCTCCCTTTCTTCGCCTTGATACTATTCCCTACTCTTATTATTTCTCCTCCCTCTTCCCACTCAAAATAACTTTTCTCTCCTTTAGTCATCTCATATTCCCTTTTTCCCATCTTATAATATTCTTATTCTCTCTCTACCTTTATTAATCTTTGCTTAATCACTGTTAATATTGCTGATATGGTAGGGGGGTATTTTTGCTGCCATGGGTTTGGTTTTCTGGTCATTTTCCTTTGTTAGCCAGCACCTGTACAACGGCATACAAGACGGTGGGAGTTGCAACTACCAGTCAGCCAGTTGGAGGACAGAACCCACCAACAAATGAGTCACCAATGATCAATGCCCAAGTACATTAAGAGAACCCACATAAACTGAATAAAGGGCAACCCTACAGCATCCAGATCAGGATTTCAAAGAAACTGCACCACTGAGTCCCACAAAACTGCCAAGGAAGTCTGCTACCAAGAAGACAAAATGCAAAACAGAGAAATCAGAGAAGCAGACATAAAAACAAAAAGTCATGTAAAGTGGGGAGACAATCAAAAGGAGTGGAGGAATCCCCAGAAAAAAAGAGCTAAATGAAATTAAGGAAAGCAATATATCAGACACAGAATTCAAAATAATGGTTATAAGGATGCTCTAGGAACTCAGTGAGAACTGAGTAGGAATTATACAGCAGTACGAAAAAAGACATAGATACTATACACAAGAAACAGGAAGAAATGAAGAATACAATATCTGAAATGAAAAATACACTAGAAGGAATTAAAAGCAGGCTAGATGAAGGAGAGATCTGAATCAGCAAGAGGGAAGACAAAGTAGAAAGATATATCCACTCAGAGCAACAAAACAAAACAAAAAAGACTTAAAAAGAACAAGGATAGTTTATGGGAGCTTCAGGACAACATAAAATATAACAACATTCACATCATAGGAATATCAGAAGGAGAAGAAATGGAGCAAGGGATAGAAAACCAGTTTGAAAAAAGGATGACAGTTCCAGTCAAGAGGGCAGCATAGACAGACATGGCTTACCTCTTTGCACAACCACATCACAATTACAACTAAAATATAGAACAACCATCACTAACAACCATCAGAAATGCATTTGAATATAAATCTAACTACTACGTAATTAAAGAAACCACATGCATCCAGGCTTGTAGAAGGGGTGCAGATGTGAAATGGGCTGGTCTCCTTTTCTCACCTGTGGTGGATAAAAATTCAGGAGGGATATCTCAGGAGTGAGGAGTCTCTGCCCCACACCAGCCCCCCACCCCCGACCCAGGGTTCCAGTGCCAGGAAGACAAGTACCACAACTTCTCACTGCAAAAACCAGAGTGAATTGAGTCAGTAGAAGAACTGCTGGAGCCCCAAGCAGTTCCTCTTAAAGAACCTACACATGGACTCACCTACTCAGACTCACTCCCTCTGAGCTCCAGCACCAAGGTAGCTGTTTGAAAGGCACCAGTATCATATAAGGAGAAACTGAACTATCTGGTATCAAGGCAAGCCGAGGCCATTGTCCCTTTTCTTAACACTCCCTCCAAATAGCCCACAAGTAGCTGCCATATCTGAGACTCCATCCACCTGGCTAACAGAGTTTAACCCACCTCAGAGATCCCCAGAGACTCTGCCCCATCCAACTAACACCCCCCACTCAAGTTGCTTTTCCATATGAATGGCTGGTTTTCCACACTTTCACAACCTCTTAAATTCTATCAGACAAGCAACAGCTGGCCTCAGGAGCCCCAGGCGTTGGCACTAGCAGTAGCCAGCCTAGATTCACAGCTTCGTTTCCACAGGGAAACGCCAAGTCCAGAACAAGCAGCAGCAATCTCAGATTGCTTTAAAGGTCGGGGAGGGTGTCACCAAGCAAAACATAAGTAGGGGCTGAACATAGCCTGCACTTCCCAGGAAACTCCATGGCAAGCACACCCAATGGACAGCTACAGACCACACTGGAGCACCACCACCCTGCCCCTACACAGCTGAACCTCAACGGAAGCAGAAGTTGGTGGTCAGTGGTCATAGCCAATCCTTATAGCTAACAGACCTGGTTAAATCCCTCCCATTGATGTGCCAAGAGCAACCAAGGATCAATACAAGAGGAGGTTGTACTCAGCACACATGAAGGGCATACCTTGAGGACCCAGCTTGGGTGATATGGGAGGCTATGCCACTGGAACCTACAGGACACCTACTACATTAGGCCACACAACCAAGACACAGAGTCAAAGCAGCTCTACCTAACACATAGAAACAAACACAGGGAGGCTGCCAAAATGAGGAGACAAAGAAACATGGCTCAAATGAAAGAAGATATCAAAACTCCAGAAAAAGAGCTAAATGAAGTGAAGATAAACAATCTATCAGATGCAGAGTTCAAGACACTGGTTATGAAGATGCTCAAGGGCTTAGTGAGGACCTCGGCAGCATAAAAAAGATTAAGTCAGAAACAAAGGATACAGTAACTGAAATAAAGAAAAATCTACAGGGAAATAACAGTACAGTGAATGAAGCCAAGAATCAAATCAATGATTTGGAACATAAGGAAGAAAAAACAGCCCATTAGAACAAGAAGAAAAAAGATCTGTAGGGTAAGCAGAGGTAGTCTGGCTTCCTTACCCAAATGTCCAGGCAACCAAGGGAAACAACTTCCCATAACCTTAAAAATAATACTGATAAGCAGTGTTCTCATAACTTTGAGACTAGGTATGATAAACTATTCCCATAGCCTTGCATGAGCCCGCATGCATAATATTAAGCTCTGTTGCATAATATCTGTTGGCACCTGCCAGCTTTGTCTGTACTTAATATATAAGGGAATTAGGAGCTTCCCACTGAAAGATGGGGGACAGGTAACATATAAAGACATGCAGAAACACACAGGGGGACACACAGCTTGCAACATGTGTGAATCATCCACCCTTAAATAAGGCATGTCACACATCCCAACAGCTCCATAATACTCTTCCGTCTACCCAAATCCCGCAAGTCTGTCCGGCCTTAAACAGTCACAACCCAATTGACATAGTAGCACTCATTGCCAAATGGTATGGAAGAGCCTCCCGGGTCCCTTGAGGGGAGAATGGAACAGTGGCCAGTCATTGGGATATGGCCCCAGCAGCGAGCTTCCTGGCATCGTGGGCCCCACCCAGGGAGTGGCCTCATGTCAGTGGTACACCTGACACACTGGAGAAAGCCCTGCAGGTGGTTGGGGAGACCCTGCAGGTGTCTGGGGAGGCCCAATGCAGGTACAGCCTATGGGTCCGTGGGCTGTGTGTTTCTTTCCATTTTGCAAAGAAAACAACAGACTGTGCTTTTTGACACGGTGAAGTTCCAAACGCCCTAAGAGGGAGCAGAAGCCCTGAAGGCTGAAGAAGAGACTGCACTTCCTGACTTGGCCAAGTTACGAGAACACCAAGGCAGAAAGAAAGCATTGAAGGCTTAAATCTGCACTCTGACAAAAAAAGCCTCCATGCAGTGGAGCTGCAGCAATCCACCTCCCCATTTGAAAAATGAAATTACCGCAGCCTATGGCGCCTGGTAAAGAGTTTGGATCTGGGAGGCTCAGAGTCTCCTTTTCCTTCCCTGCCATACAGTGCAGAAAATTACTGGGTGGGAGGACTGCGGCTTGGGACAGGTTCTCTAACAGTAGAAGCAGCGCCAGCACGGGGAAAACTCTACTCTGAGTGTGCTGATAAAGAGGCAGAGACCCCCAGGGGTAAGTAGCGGGAGTGGCAGCCAAGCCGGGAGCCACGCATTTGCGCACGAGGATGGGGGCTTCTGGGGGTAGGGCACGGTGCAGTTCAGGAGGCAGGTGTTTGGCCTGGGGCCAGTGGGGCTGCTGACTACAGTGCAACCTGGGGATGCTGCAAAACAGCATGCTGAAGCTGGCACAAAACAGAGAAGTGGGTGGCAATGGCAAGGCAGGTGCTGGCGCCCAGAGCCACAGACACTGCATTGGCTGGAGCCAGGGAGACTGCAGCGGCTGAAGTCACAGAAACGGCAGCAAAGCAGGCAAAGGTACTGAAGCAGCAAAGGAGAGGATCAATGTCTTAAGTTCCCTCTATTTCGCAGTAAAGAGCGACCCCGTGTAGTTGTAAGCTAAACAAGGGTTCTTGCGGCCCCAAAGAAAAAAGGCGGCCAAAAATGTCGGGACACAAACACTGGGTTGTGATCGGAGAGGCCCATCCTGTGCGTCGTCTAAAGGACCAGTTGGCTGTGTTGACCTCCCGAGAAAAGGAAAAAAATATTATTTTAAAATTTAAATTAAAAAAAGGGCCAAAAAACCCATCTACAGGGGGTGGGTTGAGACCAGAAGGGCAACTGTCCCCCCATGAGTATACTGTTTAAATGTCCCCCATTCCCGAGTGTAAGCTTTTAAAAAATATTTTGGCATCAGGCCACTCCCTGGGTGGGGCCCCCTGTTCAGCTGCCACCCACAGGAAGGGAGAGGGCAGTTAAACTAACACAATATGCCTTAATACTAAAATAACTCAACATAGCCAATAAACAGACCTGTGCCCTACGTGGCTCCTGGCTGCAAATGAAACACTGCCCCTGACTGTCTGCACAAATAGTTGGCCAGTGTATCAAAAACATTATAAATCTCCATACAACATGCAAGTAAACAAATAATTATACATGGGCCATTATTAAGGCAGGCCTTATGGCAAAACCTATAAAAAATAGGCCACCAAAAACACATCACTGTATATCCTGTAAACTGTGGCTTCTACCCCTATACTGGAAAACTGGACAAAATGCTTAAAAACTGTCTTCCAAACTCGCAATAAAAAAAGGAACAAAAAAGGCCCAGTTCCAGTGGAAGCCTTACTCCACTGGACTGCTGTTCCAATTCAGCAGCAAATACAAACTATGCAGGTACAAAAATGCTTTACTAAAACGAGGAATAAAAAAGCAAAGAAATTTTCTCCTGTCTGCTCCTGAGGGCCTGGAGTAAAGGCAAACAACCACTTGGACATGGTGTTCAGAAATAAAAGCCTCCCCCAAGCACGAGGTGGCTCTTAGTGTACCTAGGGGACAAAATACTTTTTAAAAGCTTACAAATAATGCCCTAAATGATTAAGACATAGCCCCCAATCTTAAGAATTACATATTCAAAGCCGGCAGACCATGAAATGCTTCTTCGTGGCACCTTTTACTATCTCTACGGCCCATTATAAGTTCTCCACTGTTACTGCAAATAAATGCAGAGCCCCCAGTTAAGGCAGAAAAAGTATGGTATTTGCACCCAAAAAGGCCCCTTCTGCCGGCCACTATGTTGTCACCAGACCGAAAACATACTTATACATTACCTGAGAATCATAATGGGCCATTATTGGTGCCTATAACTACTTTGTCTTTTCACCCCCAGAATGTAGTGAACTAAATACACGCCTATGCCTCAATGGCTAACCAATCAGTGTGTAAGTCTGCACTAAAATCCCCCTGAGCACGTCTGCCAGCCTCCCCTGGCGTATCTCTCCTGCTTCTGTTTCAAATTAGACTTGGCTTCAGAAATCCTTAAAACAGTAAATATCCCTTGTAAAATGAAGGCTAGATTGGCATCTGTGCTGAGGCAAAGCAGCAGTGTGACGGGCCCCAGTCATTAGTCAACTGCTCCATGTTAAATGGTTCAAAAATTACTCAGGGCTGGGACCTTGGGGTTCGCTGGGTCAGCCTGCCTTCTGTATTAAAAGCCTTAAAGACAAGCCCAGATAGATTAAACTTGGACAGATCTGTGTCAGACCCATACTGTTAGACATTACTAAAGATGCAAAATGGTACATAAACTACAATTCCCACTAAAACCCTCTGGGTATATGGCTCATATAAATGGCCTTACTTGCCCGAAAAATTTAACTGGTCATGTATACCTAGGGGTGGCCTTATTGCCTGTGTTTTGGCTGTGTGGTGCTGCACCTGATACTGCTGCTGCAGCAGCTGGGTGCAGGGCTCTGCCCTCCTCGCCAAGAGACCTTCATGGAAGACATCCTCGCATAAATTCTGCAGTAAAGAACCCAGAAAGGGTGGATTATAAAACAAACAAAGGCAGGCTGATTTCCTCACCCAAATGTCTGCACAACTAAAAAAAAGAGAAAACAATTTCCCATAACCTTAAAAATATGTATAATCAGCAATGTTCTCATAGCCTTAAGACTAAGTCCCATAAACTATTCCCATAACCTTCACTGAGCCCACATATGTAACATAAAGTTCTGTTATATAATATTTGTTGACACCCTGCTGGCTTCATCTATATTTAGTATATAAAAAAATTAAAGGCTTCCCACACAGACAGAGGGGACAAATAACACACAAAGACATGCAAAAAAGACATGCAGTGGAACACATAGCTTGCAACATGCATGAATCATCCACCCTTAAATAAAGGTATGTCAGACATCCCAACAACTCTATAAATATTCTTTTGTCTGCCCAAATCCCATAAACCTGTCTAGCCTTAAAGTGTCACAACACAAAATCAAAAAAAAAAAATGAGGAAAATATAAGCAGTCTCTGGGACATCTTTAAGAGGTCAAACATTCTCATCATAGGGATGCCAGAAAAAGAGAAAGAGCAAGAAATTGGAAATCTATTTGAAAAAATAATGAAAGAAACTTCCCTAATTTGGTGAAGGAAATAGACATGCAAGTCCAGGAAGCACAGAGTTCCAAACAAGGTGGATGCAAAGAAGCCCACATCAAGAAACATCATAATTAAAATGCCAAACATTCAAGATAAACAGAGAATCTTAAAAGCACGAAAAAGGAAGTTAGTTAACTACAGCAGAGTTCCCATAAGACTGTCAGGTGATTTCTCAAAATAAACTTTGCAGACTTGAAGGGATTGGTAAGAAATATTCAAAGTCATGAAAAGCAGAGACCTATAGCCAAGATTGCTCTATCCAGCAAAGCTATCGTTTAGAATCAAACAGCAGATAAAGAGCTTCCCAGATAAGAAAAAACTAAAGGACTTCATCATCACCAAACCATTATTATACAAAATGCCAAAGGAACTTATTTAAGAAAAAGATATTCAAAATTATGAACAATAAAATGGTAGTAAATACATATCTATCAACAATTGAATCTAAAAAAACAAACTAAGCAAGAACAGAGATGGAATCATGGATACAAGAGAGCATTTTGATGGTTGCCAGATGGGAGGATGGGTGTGAGGGAATGGGTGAAGAGGTGAGGGTATTAAGAAGTACAAACAGGTAGTTACAGAACAGCCATGGGATGTAAAATAGAGTATAAGAAATGGAGTAGCCAACAAATTTAAACGTAAGACCCATGAACATACACAATGATGGGCGTATTTCCTTGAGGGAGTTGGGGTGCTGGGAGGAAGGGAGCAAGGGAGAAAAACCAGGACAATTATGATAGCATAATCATTAAATTATAATTTAAAAAAAGAAAAATAATAACAGAAACTTCCCTAATTTGGTGAGGAAAAGTCACACAGGTTCAGGAAACACAAAAGGTCCCAAACAAATTGAATCCAAAAGTCCTACTCCAAGACACATCATAATTAAAGTGCCAAATTTCAAACACAAAGAATCTTTTTAAAATATATTTTACTGATTATGCTATTACAGTTGTCCAATTTTTTCTCTCCCCATTATTCCCCTCCACCCTGAAACCCCTCCCAAAAGCATTCCCCCACTTTAGTTCATGTTCATGGATCATACATATAAATTCTTTGGCTTCTACATTTCCTACATATTGTTAACTTCTCCCTGTCTATTTTGTACCTACGATTTATGCTTTTTATTCCCCATAACTTTTCACCTATTCTCCCCTGCTCCCTGCGGATAACCCTACATATGATCTCTATTTCTGTGAATCTGTTTCTGTTCTACTTGTTTGCTTAGTTCATTTTTGTTTTGTTTTAGGTTCAGTTGTTGACAGTTGTGAGTTTATTGTCATTTTACTGTTCATATTTTTTATCTTATTCTTTTTCTAAGTCCCTTTAACATTTCATATAATAAAGGCTTGGTGACGATGAACTCCTTTAACTTGACCTTATCTGGGAAGTACTTTGTTGGACCTTCCATTCTAAATGAAAGCTTTGCTGGATAGAGTAATCTTGGATGTATGTCCTTGCCTTTCATGAGTTCAAATACTTCTTTCCAGCTCCTTTTTGCCTGTAAGGTTTCTTTTGAGAAATCAGCTGATAGTCTTATGGGAACTCCTTTGCAGTTAAGTGTCTCCTTTCCTCTTGCTGCTTTTAAGATTCACTCCTTATCTTTAATCTTGGGTAATGTGATTATGACGTATCTTTGTATGTGCTTCCTTGGGTCTAACATCTTTGGGACTCTCTGGGCTTCCTGGACTTCCTCCAGGTCTATTTCCTTTGCTAGATTAGTGAAGTTGCCCTTCACTATTTTTTCAAATAAGTTTTCGATTTCTTGCTCCTCCTCTTCTCCTTCCAGCACATCTATGATTTGGATGTTGGAATGCTGAAAGTATTCCTATGATTTTCCTCATTTTTTTGAATTCTCGGTTTTTCATTCTGTTCCAGTTGAATGTTTATTTCTTCCTTCTGCTCCAAATCATTGATCTGAGTCTCATTTTCCTTCCCTTCACTGTTGGTTCCCTGTGTGTTTTTTATTTCACTTTGCATAGCCTTCACTTTCTCCTCAATTTTCAAACCATACTCAACCATTTCTGTGAGCATCCTAATTACCAGTGTTTTGAAGTCTGTATCTGATAGGTTGGCTATCTCTTCATGGCTCAGTTCTATGTTGGAAGTTTCTATTTGTTCTTTCATTAGGGCCATATTTCTTTGTCTAAGCAGGCCTGTTAGGTTATAAAGGGTGGAGCCTTAGGTATTTGCCAGGGCAGGGCTCCCCACTTCACTGCATTGTGGTGCTGTATGTGAGGGAGGGGTCAGAGAGGGAACAATGACCCTTGCTCGGCTATCAGCCAGCTTTCATTCACTTCCCCCACTACCCACAAGCAAATTGGGTCCTTCTGGTGCTGGTTCCCAGGTGAGTGGGTTTGTGTACATTCTAGGACCCTATGGGTCTCCCTAATGGACTCTCCTGTGAGTCTCAGAGTTTCTCCCACCACCACAATGCCCACAGAATTTTATAGCCAGAGGTTTTGCGGGTTTCTTTTCCCATGTTGGAACACTGTCTCACTCCCCAGTTGTTTCTCCCAGTTTATCTGCATGCAAATGTGGGACCGCCCAGTCCGCCAACAGCCACCTTGCTGCGTGTCCTCTCTGCCCCTGCTGCCCATCTCTGCCCCTCCTACCAGTCTGGTTGAATATTTCTTCTTTAACTTCTTGGTTGTCAGAGTTCCATACAATTTGATTCCTGGCAGTTCTGGTTATTTTTTTTTTTAATTTGTTGTCCTTCTTTTGGTTGTGCAAGTAGGCAAAGTATATCTACCTATACCTCTATCTTTACCAATAATATCATTAAAAATAAATGGACTAAATGCTCCAATCAATAGACATAGGATAGCTGAATGGATAAGAAAATACTACCTGCTGTCTACCAGAGACCCACTTCAAAACAAAAGATCTACATTGGTTGAAATTGGAAGGGATGGAAAATAATATTCCAAGCAAATGGATACAAAAAGAAAGCTTGTGTAGCAGAACTTATATCAGACAAGATAGACTTCAAAACAAAAGCCACAGAAAGGGACAAAGAATGTTACTACATAATACTTAAAGGAATGCTCCAACAGCAGGATATAACCCTTGTAAATATATATGCAACCAATATAGCAGCATCTAAATACATATAAGAAATCTTGGAGGACTTCAAGGAAGACATTGACAACAATACAGTCACTGTAGGAGATTTTAACACCACACTGTCAACAGTGGATAGATCATCCAATAAAGAATCAGCAAGGATATTGTGGCACTGAATGACTCTCTAGATCAAATGGAATTAATTGATATATATAGAATCTTTTACCCCAAAAGCAAAATATTCATTCTTTTCAAAAGAACATGGAACATTTTCAAAAAACAGACCACATGGTAGGACAGAAAACAGGCCTCAACAAATTCAAGAAAATTGAAATCATATCAAGCATGTGCTCAGATCACAATTGATTAGAACTAGAAACCAACCTCAAGGAAAAAAACTCAAAAACATTCAAACACATGGAGAGTAAATAACATGTTATTACATAAACAATGAGATCAAGGAGGAAATCAAAAAGTATTTGGAAACAAATAAAAATGAACACATGACAGTCCAAAACCTGTGGGACACAAAGAAGGCAGTCCTGAGAGGGAAGTTCATAGCAATACACGCCTACCTAAAGAAGATAGAAAAATATCAAATAAACAACCTAACCCTAAAGCTAAAAGAAATGGAGGAACAACTGCAAACAAAGCCAAGAATGAGTAGAACAAAGGAAATAATTAAGAACAGGGTAGAATTAAATGACATAGAGACTAAGAGAACAATTCAAAGGATCAGTAAATCCAGGAGCTGGTACTTTGAAAAGATAAACAAAATCAACAAACCTTTAACCAGATTCATCAAGAAAAATAGAGAAAGGACCCAAATAAAGAAAATCAGAAATGAAAGAGGAGAAGTTATAACAAATGCCACATAATTACAAAGAATTGTAAGAAATTACTATGAAAAACCTATGCCAAGGAATTTGACAACCTAGGTGAAACAGACAAATTTGTAGAAACATACAAACTGCCAAAACTGAATCAAAAGGAGAATACTGGAATAGATCAATACAACCAGTGTAACTGAAGCTGTAATGCCAGCACACAAAAGCCCTAGACCTGATGGCTTCACAGGTGAAGTTTACCGAGCATTTAAGGAAGAACTAACTCCTATCCTTTTCAAACTATTCCAAAAAATTCAAGAAGAAGGAAGACTCCCAAACTCGTTTTACGAGGCCAGTATTATCCTAATTTCAAAACCAGGTAAAGCTACATCAAAAACAGAAAACTACAGGCCAATTATCTCTAGTGAACACAGATGCTAAAATCCCCAACAAAATACTGGCAATCCAGATTCAGAAATACATTAACATGATCATCACTATGGCCAAGTGAGATTCATCCCAGGGATGCAAGGATGGTATAGTATTTACAAATCAATAAATGTAGTACACCACATACAAAAAATGAAGGACAAAAACCACATGATCATACCAATAGATGCTGAAAAACCATTTGATAATATCTAGCACCCATTTATGGTAAAAACATTCAGCAAATGAAATAGAGGAGGCATACCTCAAAATAATAAAAACCATATACAAGAAACTTACAGCCAAAATTATACTCAATGGGCTAACCTAAACGCTCTCCACTTAAGATCAGGGCAAAACAAGGGTGCGTGCTCTTACCACTCTTCTTCAACATAATACTGGAAATTCTAGCCACAGTCACCAGACAAGAAAAAAAAAATAAAAAGCATCCAAATTGAAAAGGGATGAAAACTGTCATTATTTGCAGACAACATGATAATGTACACAGAAAACCCAATACTCTCCAACGAAAAAACTACCTGAACTAATAAGTGAATTTGGTAAAATAGCGGGATACAAAGTCAATATTCAGAAATCAATGGCATTTTTGTATACCAACAATGAAACGTCAGGAAGAGAAAATAGGAGAAGAATTCCATTTACTATAGCAACAAGGAAAATAAAGTACTTAGGAATAAATTTAACCAAGGAGGTAAAAGACCTATACTCAGAAAACTATAGAAAACTGAAGAAAGAAATTGGAGAAGATACAAATAAATGGAAGCATATACCTTGTTCATGGGCTAGAAGAATTAACATAATTAAAATGTCCATACCACCCAAAGCAATCTACACATTCACTGCAATTCCTATTAAAATACCAATGATATATTTCACAGATATAGAACAAATATTTCAAAAATTTATATAGAACCAAAAAAAAATCCTGAATAGCCTCAGCAATCTTAAGAACAAAATAGGAGGGATAACAGTACCCAATATCAAACTACTACAAGGCCACTGTAATCAAACAGTCTGGTACTGGCATAAGAACAAACACAAAGAAAATGGAACAGAATACAGAACCCAGAAATAAACAGAAGTTTCTATGGTCAATATTCAACAAAGGTGGCAGAAGCACACAATGGAGTAAAGAAGCCTCTTCATTAAATGGTGTAGGAAGGACTGGACTAGTACATGCAAAAAAAATGAAACTAGACTACCAACTTACACCATATACCGGAATAAACTCTAGATTGATAGATGACTTAAAGATGAGTCGTAACACCATAAAAATTACTAGAGGGTAACATCCACAAGATAATTTCATATCCCACGTAACAATATTTTTGCCAATATATCTCCCAGGGCAAGGGAAATAAAGGAAAAATAAACCAAGGGGACTACATCAAACTAGAAAGCTTCTGCAGGGCTAAAGAAATTATCATCATAATAAAAAGTGAACCAACTGTAGGGGACAACATATTTGCCAATGATACCTCGGACAAGGGTTTGATTTACAAAATATACCAAGAACTCATATGACTCAACACCAAGAAGAGAAACAATCCAATTAAAAAATAGACAAAGGTCCTGAACAGACACTTCTCCAAATAGGACATATAGAGGGCCCAGAGACAGATGAAAAGTTGCTCAACATCACTAGCCATTAGAGAGATGCAAAATTAAAACCACATTGAGATATCACCTCCCACCTGTCAGAATGGCCATCACTAATACATCAACAAACAACAAGTGTTGGTGAGGATGCGGAGAAAGGGAACTCTAGTGCAAGGGAACTCTGGTGGGAATGCAGACAAGTGCAGTCACTACAAAGTAGTATGTAATTCCCTCAAAAAACTAAAAATAGAACTGCCTGCCCTGGCTCATAAGGCTCAGTGGATTCAGTGCCAGCCTGCGAACAAAAGAGTCACCAGTTCAATTCCCAGTCAGAGCACATACCTCGATTGTGGGCCAGGTTCCCAGTATGGGGAATATGAGAGGCAACCACACATCATGTTATTCTTCCTCTCTTTCTCCCTCCCTTCCCCACTCTCTAAAAAGAAACAAATAAAATACTTGAAAATAAAAATAAATAAATAAATAAATGAATGCTAAAAACGAAACTGCCTTTTGACCCAGCAATTCCACTGCTGGGAATATTCCCTAAGAATCCTGAGTCACCAATTCAAAAGAATATACGCACCCCTATGTTCATAGTGGTGGTATTTATATTAGCCAAATGTTAGAAATAGCCTAAATGCCCATCATTAAATGAGTGGATCAAAGAAGCTCTGGTACATTTACAGAATGCAATACTGTTTAGCAGAAAGAAAGAAGGAACCCTTACCTTTTGCAACAGCATGGATGGAACTGGAGAATACTATGCTAAGTGAAATAAGCCATTTGATGAAACACAAATACCATATGATCTCAACTATAAGAGTAATCTAATGAACAATAAACTAATGAACAAAATAGAACCACAGGCATGGAAACATGGAACAGACGGAAAGTGACCAGAAGAGAGGGGGGAAGGGGATAATGGTGGAAAGAAGGGGAAAGAACTAGACAAAGAATATGTATGAATGACCCACAGACAAGGATAACGGTTTGGGAATTGACTGTGAGAGCAGGGGCGTTGGTTGGGTGAAGGAGGGCAAAGGGGGAAACATTGGGGTTCCTGTAAGAGAATAACAATAAAAAATGATTTTAAAAAAGAGTAACTCATACAAAAAATTATATTAGAGATCTCATTTTATAAACAAGTAATATAAGACTGATATGGAAATTAGATGGAGGCGTAGTATACTGCCTCCTCCCACAACCTAAAGAAGGAATACAACAATTTAGAAACAAAAAACAACCAGTACCGACAGAAAATTGAACTGTATGGAAGTCAGACAACCAAGGAGTTAAAGTAGACACATTCATCCAGACCAATAGGAGGGGCGGAGTCAGGCAGCCGGGTGGAGAGGGGTCGCAACAAAGTGGGTTCTGGCAGATCCCGGGCACTCAAGGCAGCAGCTGGCGGACCCAGCAAGCCGGTGGATTGTAGAGGGGTGCAGAGCACAAGGGGGCTGGCGGACTGGGCGGTCCCATATTCAAACACAGATAAACCAGGAGAAACTGGAGAGTGAGATAGATATCACAACCCAGGGTCCCAGAGTGGGGAAATAAAGCCTCAAATCACTGTTTGGAAACACCTATGGGGGTTGAGGTGCCAGGAGAAACTCCCAGCCTCACAGGACAGTTCGCTGGAGAGACCCACAGGATACTAGAACATACACAAACCCACCTACACAGGAATCAGCACCAGAAAGGCCCAATTTGCTTGTGGGAACCACGGGAAGTAACTGAAATCTGGCAGAGCGGAGCAAGCGCCATTGTTCCCTCTCAGAACCCTGCCCCACATACAGTGTCACAACCCAGCAACTGGGTTGCCCCACCCTGGTGAATACCTAAGGCTTCACCCCTCACTACGTAACAGATATGTCAGGACAAAAAAAATGGCCCAAATGAAAGAACAGATCAAAGCTCCAGGAAAAATACAACTACGCAATGAAGAGATAGCCAACCTATCAGGTGCACAGTTCAAAACACTGGTAATAAGGATGTTCACAGAACTGGTTGAATTTGGTCACAAATTAGATGAAAAAATGAGGGCTACACTAAGTGAAATAATGGAAAATATACAGAGAACCAATAGTGATGGGAAGGAAATCGGGACTCAAATCAATAGAGCGGATCAGAAAGAAGAAAGAAACATACACTCAGAAAAGAAACAAGAATTCAAAAAAATGAGGAAAGGCTTAGGAACCTCCAGGACATCTTTAAACATTCCAACATCTGAACTATAGGGGTACCAGAAAGGGAAGAGGAAAAACAACAAGTGGAAAAGTTATTTGAACAAATAATGAAGGAGAACTTCCCCAATCTGGCAAAGGAAATAGACTTCCAGGAAGTCCAGGAAGCTCAGAGAGTCCCAAAGAGGTTGGACCCAAGGAGGAACACACCAAGGCACATCATAATTACATTAGCCAAGGTAAAAATGAAGGAGAGAATTCTAGAAGTAGCAAGAGATAAGGGGACAGTCACCTACAAAGGAATTCCCATCAGACTGTCAGCTGATTTCTCAAAAGAGACCTTGCAGGCAAGAAGGGGCTGGAAAGAAGTATTCCAAGTCATGAAAGGCAAGGACCTACATTCAAGATTGTTCTATCCAGCAAAGCTTTCATTTAGAATGGAAGGGGAGATGAAGTGCTTCTCAGATAAGGTCAAGTTAAAGGAGTTCATCATCACCAAGCCCTTATTATATGAAATGTTAAAGGGACTTACCTAAGAAAATGAAGATTTAAAATATGAACAGTAAAAAAAGACATCAAACTCACAGTTAGTAACAACCATACCTAAAACAAAAGCAAACTAAGCAAACAACTAGAACAGGAACAGAACCACAGAAATGGAGATCACATGGAGGGTTAGCAACAGGGAAGTGGGAGGAGGAGAGGGGGGAAAAGGTATGAAGAATAAGTAGCAGAGACAATAGGTAGAAAATAGACAGGGGGAGGGTAAGAATAGTATGGGAAATGTAGAAGCTAAAGAACTTACGACATATGGACATGAACGAAAGGGGGGGAATGTGGGTGGGAGGGGGTATGCAGGGTGGAGGGGAGTGAAGGGAAAATGGGACAACTGTAATAGCATAATCAATACAATAAAAAAAGAATTTAAAAAATTTAAATTGTTTAAAGAAGGAAAAAGATCTCACTTCCCTCAGTAAAAATTGTAGGAAGAAAAATTATGAGAAAATGTGTCTTTTAACCATTCTGAGTCTTCCTTATGGAAGCCCAGAGACTGCTTTAGTCTTAAGAACAAGGTGTGTGGAACCTAACATCCTCTCTCTCTCTTCTCCAGTCTCCCTAAAGTTGTCAAGGGCACTAGATAATGAGATAGCTCACTTTTGAGCACACTCAAGGAATGCAGTAATCAGTAAGAATTAACAAAAACAAAAGAAGTAAATGCATTTGCCAGTGGAGAAAAAAAATGTTTCTAAAAGTTATAAATGTGTTCATGACTTTGTCAATCCTAAAGCATGCTATAAGTGGGATAGGGGTGTGATGTGTTGAAGAAATATTAAGAATCCTCCTTTTCTTAATCTTTATTTGTGCTTTATGATGTATATGGAAGTTGTTTTCTTGTGATTCTATTCAAAAACAGCAAATAGTAGGTTTCACAGGCTTAACAACTACAGTTGATTTTTAAAAAAACAAAAAAAGGGGGAGATATTGGGAACACAACTGTAATAGCCTAATCAATAAAATATATTTTTAAAAAACCTGTCAGCCAAGATTACTATATCCAGCAAAAGTGTCCTTCAAAAGTGAGGTAAAAATTTGGAGGAAGGATGGAGGGAAAGTTGCAGGAATTAAAAGTCATAATTGGTAGGCACAAAACAGACAGGGGGATATGTTAAGAATAATATAGGAACTCTGGCTGGTATGGCTCAGAGGACTGAGTGCCAGTCTACAAACCAGAGGGTCACCAGTTCAATTCCCAGTCTAAGGCACATGCTTGGGTTGCGGGCCAGGTCCCCAGTATGGGGTATGTGAGGGGCAATCACACAATAATGTTTCTTTCCCTTTTTTTCTCCCTCCCTTACCCTCTCTAAAAATAAATAAATAATTGTTTTTTAAAGAAGAGTATAGGAAATGGAGAAGCCAAAGAACTTATATGTGTGACCCATGGACATGATGAACTAAGTGAGGGATTGCTGGAAGAAAGCACAGTACCAGGCAGAGTGGGGTAAAGGGGGCAAATTGGGACAACTCTAATAGCATAATCAATAAAATATACTTAAATAAATACATACATACATAAAATAAAGTATTAAGTTTACCATAAAAAATGTGAGGGGAAAATTAAGACATTCTCAGGTAAAAGGAGTTGAGGAAGTTCATTACAAGACATGCCCTGTGAGCAATGTTTCTAAAGGGAGTCCTATAGGTTTAAAGGAAAGGACAAAAGTCAGTACCTCAGAGTCATATGAAAAAATAAAGATCTCAGTAATAGCAAATAGGCAAGTCTAAAAATTATTATTATTGTAATAATGCTGCGTAACTCCACTTTTTGTTTTCTGCATTTAAGAGAGTAACACATTAAAATGATTAATTTATGACTTTGGACTCACAATATATAAAGATGCGATTCTGTGACACTGATAACTAAAAGGGGTTGGGACAAAGTTGTTGAAAGAGCACAGTTTTTATGTTATTGAAATTAGGCTGAAATAAATTGCAATTAGACTTACAACTTTAGGATGTTAAATATAATCCTCACAGAAACTACAAAGAAAACAGCTAAAATATATATACCAAAGGAAACAACAAATAAATTTAAATGTTTTAAATATTTTACCATAAACACCAATTAAACAAAAAAGAACTGTTAAAACAGAAAATCAAGAGAAAAATCAATACAACCAAAAACTGGTTCTTCAGAAAGAACACTAAAATTAATAGGCCTATAAATCACATTAACTTAAAAAAGAAAAAGAAGACAAATTACTCAAATCACAAGTGAAATAAAGGACATGGCTCTAGATCCCAAGGAAATTAAAAGGATGATAAAGAAATACTATCAACAATTCTGTGCCCACACACTTGAAAACCTAGATGAAATGAACCAATTCCTTTAAAGACACAATCTGCCAAAACCACACAATAAATACACAATCTAAATAGACCTATAATCTATTAAAGATATTAAACCAGTAAGTAATAACCATTCAAAACAGAAAGCACCAGGCACAGATAGATTCACTGGTGAATTCTCACAAACATATAAGTGAGTAATTCACCAATTCTCAAAAATCTTTTCCAGAAAACAGAAGCAAAGGAGATACTTCCTAATTCATTCTACAAGGCAAACATTACCATTAAATTCAGACAATGACATTACGAGGAAGAAAAAAATACTATTGACTAATACCTATAGTGAATATAGACACAAAAATTCTCAACAAAATATTAGCAAATTGAATCAACAATGTATAAAAAGTATTACACTCCAGGACCAAGTGGGATTTATTCTAGGCATACAACATTCAAAAACCAATAAATGTAATCCACTACATGAACAGGCTGAAGACAAATGATGTGATCCTATCAATAAGTTCAGGAAAAGCATTTGACAAAATCTAACAACATTCCAAAAAAAGCCTCAGTTTTATAAAAAAAAAAAGTTTTATTGGGGAAAAAAAATTCAATAAGTATGAATAGAGGGGGAAGTTCCTCAATTTTATAAAGAACACCTACAAACAACCTCCAGCTAACATCATAATTAATGGTGAGAAACTACAAGCTTTCCCATAAAAGGTCAGGAATAAGGCAATACTCCTTTTCAACATCATACTAAAAGTTCTAGAAAATGAACACAAAAAATAAGGCATACAGATTGGGTAGGAAGAAATGAAACTCTCTGTTTGAAAATTATATAATTGTTCATCTAGAAAATCTGAAAGAATCAATAAAAAACTCCTGGAACTGATAAGTGATTAAAATTGCAGGCTATAAGACTCGTATATATTAGTCGATCACTTTCCTATATATCAACAGTGAATAAGTAGAATGTGAAATAAAAGACATAATACCATTCATATTATCATTCCAAAAATAAAACACATTACAAGATCTATCTAAGGAAAACTAAAACCCTGAAAATGAAATCAAAGTAGAACTAAATAGCCCTGGCTGGTGTGGCTCAGTGGATTAAGTGCCAGCCTACAAATCAAAGGGTTGTGGGTCTTACTCCCTGTCAGGGCAGTCTGGGTTGTGGGCCAGGTCCCCAGTAGAGGGGCATGCGAGGGGCAACAACACAATAATAGAAACAGCACAATGATGTTTTGTTTCCTCTCTTTCTCCTTCCCTTGCCCTCTCTCTAAAAATAAATAAATCTTTTAAAAATCACTTAAAAAATAACTAAATAAATGGCTAGAAAAACTCAATAACGTCAAGATATCAGTTCTTCCCAACTTCATCTACAGATTTAACTCAATATCAATCAAAATCCCCGCAAGTTATTTTGTGAATATCGACACACTGATTCTAAAGTTTATATGAAGAGGCAAAAGATCCCAAATGGCCAACATCATATTGAAGAAGGACAAATTGAAGGACTGATACTACCTAACATCACAAATTACTATAAAGCTACAGTAATCAAAACACTGTGGTACTGGTGAAAAAATAGACAAATAGGTCAATGGAACAGATGAAGAGTCCAGAAATGACCCATATAATAGTCAACTAATCTTTGACAAACAAGCAAAAGTAACAAAATGAAGAAAATATAGTTGTTCTAGTACTATTTGTTGAATATACGTACTATATATTATAGTAAGTATATACTATATATACTATATATGTATATAAGTATGTATATACTTGAATATACTATATATATAGTTGTTCTAGTACTATTTTGTTCATATATATATATATATGAAAAAAATGAATCTCAACCCAAATCTGATATCCTTTACAAAAATTAAGTCAAAATGTATCATAGGACTAAATACAAAATGTAAAGCTTACAATTCCCAAAAGATAACATAGGAAAAGATCTAGTTGACCTTGGGTTTGACAATTACTCTTTTCATTGACATATAACTATATTATTACAGGTATACCACATGATTCAATATTTGTATATATTGTCAAATGGTCCCCCCCACAGTTAAGTCAACATCCATCATCACAGTTACACATTTTTTCTTGTGATAAGAACTTTTAAAATCTATTCTCTTAACAATTTTCAAATATACAATACAGTATTATTAACTATAGTGACCATGTTGTTATTTATTTATTTATTTAAAGTCACCCCATTACTTAAAACTGGAAGTATATAACTTGACTATCTTCATCCACTTTGCCACCCCCCACCCTTTCTCTGGCAACCACCAGTCTATTCTGTGATCATGAGTCAATTTGTTATTATTATTGTTCAACATGTCAGTTATATCATAGAATATTTATCTTTCTATGACCAATTTTACTTAGCTTTATGCCTGCAAGGGTCATTCATGCTGTTGCAAATGGCAAGATTTCCTTCTCTTTTATAGCTGAATAATATCCCTGTGTATATGTGTATGCGTGTACCACAATTTCTTTATCCATTCACCTATAGGTTGCTTCTGTATCTTGGCTACTGTAAATAATGAACCCAATGAGCATGGGGCTGCATGTATCTTTTCAACTTAGTGTTTCTGTTTCCTTCAGATACATACTCAAGTGAAATTGCTACATCATATGATAGTTCTATTTTTAATTTTTTTCAGGAACCTCCAAACTCTTGTCCATAGTGGCTACATCAATTACATCCCTACCAAAGGTGCACAAGGATTCCCTTTTCTCCACAGCCTAGTCAACATTTTTTATTTGTTGTCTTTTTGATAACAACCATTCTAAGAGGTGTGAGGTGATATTGTAGTTTTGACTTTCATATCCCTGATGATTAGTAATATTGTACACCTTTTCATGTACCTGGTGACCATCTGTGTCTGCTTTGAAAAAATATCTATTCAGTTCCTCTGCCCATTTTTTAATCATATTGTTTGCTTTTTTGCTACTGAGATGTATGAGTTCTTTACATTTTTTAAATATTAAGCTCTTATATATAAGACATATGATTGCATATGTTTTCTCCCATTCAGTTTTCCTTTCATTTTCTGGATGGTTTCTTTTACCGTGCAGAAGCTTTTTAGTTTGATGTAGTCCCCACTTGTGCACTTTTTCTCTCCCTCTCTCTCTCTCTCTCTCTCTTTATTTTTTTTTTTGCCTTTGCTTTTGGTATCAAACCCAAAAAAGAACCACCAAGACCAATTTCAAGGATCTTACCACCTATGTTTTCTTCCAGGAGTTTTATCACTTCAGGTCTTATGCTCAAGTCACTTTCAGTTGATTTTTGTGTGTTATAAGAGAGTGGTCTCATTTCATTCTTTCGTATGTAACCATCCAGTTCTTCCAGTTCCATTATTGAAAAAACTGTCCACCACTCTTCTTGTAAATTCTTAGCTCTTTTTGTCACAGATTAATTGAATACATATTCTTGGGTTTATTTCCGGGGTATCTGCTCTGTACCATTAACCTATGTGTCTATTTTCATGCCAACCCCATAATATTTGATTAATGTAGCTTGATATATGGTTTGAAATCAGGAAGCATGTTGGCAATGACCTTTAGATACAACACCAAGGCATGATTAATAAAAGAATTGCTAACTTAGGTTTATTAAATTAAACATTTCTACTCTGTGATAGACACTGCTAAGAGAACATGAAGTTAAGCCACAGACTGAGAGAAAATATTTGCAAAACATATATATGATAAAGAACTGTCATCCGCAATACATAAACAACTCTTAAAACTCAACAATAAGAAAATGATTATCCAATTAAAAAATAGGCACAAAATCTGGACACCTCACCAAAGAAGATATACAGATGACAAAAAAAATATGAAAAGATATTCAACATCCTATGCCATTAGAGAATTGCAAATCAAAAAAATGAGATGCCATACCTATTAGAATGGCCAAAATCCAAAATACTTACACCAAATACTGGCAAAGATGTGGAGCAACAAAATTTTCACTATTGCTGGGAATGCAAAATGGTAGTCACTCTGGAGACAATGTGGTGGTTTCTCATAAAAGTAACAAACTCTTGCCACAGGATCCAGAAATCAAGCTCCTTGGTATTTACTCAAAGAGTTGAAAACTTATGTCTACATAAAACCCCACACATGCTTATTTAGAGCAGTTTTATTCAAAATTGCCAAAACCCAAAAGCAACCAAGAGAGGAAATACTACTTCTGGCACACACAGGCTAGGAAGACCGTCTACTCTCAATGGCCAAAGGAGAAAACATCATGATAATACAGAGAGTATACCTTAAAGGGAAATGGCTTACCTCAATAGTGAATATTTAATGCTATACAAGTGGTTGTCAACCAGGGGTGATTTTCCATCTTAGTGGATATACAGATATATGCCTGGAGACAAATTTGGCTGTCATAACCAGGTAGGGGGTACTACTGGCACCAGAAGATTGAGGCCAGAAATAATGCCTCTAAATGTTCTACAATGCACAGGATACCTTCCACAACAAAGAACTATTCATCCCAAAATGTTAATAGTGGCAATGCTCACCCTAGATTACACTCATCTCTAGTGCCATCTAATAAACCTTAAAAGTAAAACCTAAGAGAATCAATTTGCGACCAAGAAAAACAACAATATTCCAGAACAAAGCTCAAGAATATTTAGAGGAATACAAAATATCCAATATACACTTAGTAAGATTTACAATAACTGACAGCCAAAAAAAAAGAAAATTACCATAGAGACAAATAAGCAGGAAAATATAATTATCAGTCAATCAATTTTTAACTCAGATACAGAATTATTAGAAAAGGACATTAAAGCACTTATTATAAATGTATCCTATATGTTAAAGAAGCTAGTGTAATAGTCAGCAAACTACAGCCAAATCCAGCCTGCCTGTTTTATATATTAAGTTTAATTGGACTATCGCTACATTTATTCATTTGCATTTTGTCTGACTGTTTTCTTACTACAATGGCTGAGTTGTGTAGCCTAAAACATTTCCTATGTGACCCTTTATAGAAAAAGTTTGCCAACCCCTGAATTGGAGCAAAGATTGAACATGTCAAATTGACGGTGGAATATATTTTTTTAAATGCCTAAACTGAACTTCTAGAGATAAAAATTAAAATACCTGATATGAAAAGTATGCTGAATTTTATTAAGGGAAAATTAAATTGTTGCAGAAGATAGGTGAACTTGAAGACAAAGTGAAAGGAATTTGTCCAAATAAAATGCACAGCAAAAAAAAAAAGGAAACCAAAACTGAACAGAGGACTGATAAACTGTGGGAAAATATCAAGCAGTTAAAAATATGTATAATTAGAGAACCTGAAAAAATAGAGAAAAAGGAAAGGGACAATAAAAAATTCTTTTGAAGAGATAATGGCCAGAATTTTTCCAAATATGATAAAAATTTTAAACCTACAAATTCAAGAAGCACAATGAACCTCAACAATGAAAATCTTAAAACACCACCATAAAACATAATGACCAAATTGCTAAAACTCATTAGTGAGAAAGAGAACATTGTAAAATATGACATATTACATACAGAGGAACAAGATAAAGATGACACCAGATTTCTCTTAGGGAACAATGAGAGATGGTGGAATAACACCTTTAAAGTGCTGAGGGGAAGATGTCAAGCTACAATTCTGAAAATATCTTTCAGAAACTAAGGCACAATATAGACTATTTCAAACACACAATTCTGAAAAATCATTATGTGACCTGTACTATAAAAAGTGTTAACAAAAATCCTTCAAGCAGAAGGAAAATGATGCCAGACAGAATTATATCTGGACCTATATAAAAGAATAAAGAGCACTAGGAATGGTAGTTATATAACTAAAGATAAAGAATGTTTTTTAATTATTTAAATTTATTTTAAAGGACTGACTGTTTAAAGGCAAAATATAAGAATATGTTGTGCAGTTTAAATCACACGTACAATGAAAATTTTATGACAACAGAACAAAGCCCAAGAGTAAAGAGAGAGAAGCATACCGATATAGTTTTTATACTATACATAGAGAAGTAATATTGTTTGTAAGTAGGCTGTGAAAAGTTTCAAATATATGCTACAAACTCCAAAACAATGACTAAAACAAAAGAATAGACTTCCAGCCAAGATGCAGGCAGAGGTAGATACACTTTGCCTGCTCGAACAAGCAAAAGAAGGACAACACATTTAAAAATAAAAAATAACCAGAACTGGCAGAAAATCAAACTGTATGGAAGTCCAACAACCAATGAGTTAGAGAAGAAACATTTATACACACCAGTAGGAGGGGTGGAGACCAGCAGCCAAGGTGAGAGTGTGCCATTCTTAGAGTGTGCCAGGACATAGCTGAGCAGTAGCCATTCTTAGATAGGAGCCAAACAGCAGTCATTCTCAGACAGCAGCCATTCCCAGATAAGCAGTTATCTCAAGGTCGTATGCTAACCCCTGCTTTTTCTGCTTCTGTATGCCCACTTTCAGCAGCAGCTCTCCTTCCCCCTCCTCCTTCTTCTTTGTAACAAGAATATAAGCATGCCCCAGCCTGAGCTCAGAGCCCAGAATTTGGAATCTGCCTCCCCTGGGTCCGCATGTGTGAATAAAATTCCACTTTGCAAACCCCGAGGCCATTTGAGTCGTCTTTTCTGTAACATTTTGGTTCCCTGACCGGGAAACAACTCATGCAAGCAGACTGTTGCCTCTGGTGAAGGCGGCCTTGGGGAGGTTGGTGGGGCCCAGCGGAGATAAAGAGGCACGCGACCCGGTGATTTTGGGTCCTGAACATCCCGGGCTCTGCAGGCTCAGCCCCCAAACCACTCTTTGACCTGGGCTGGCAGGTGCAAACTGCTGGAATCTGGGAAGGCGCCAATCTGGTGAGTGCCCCGGGATCAGAACCCGAGACCAGGCCCACCCTTGTAGCGGAAGGAGGGACTGATCACCTCTCAGGCCAGAAGGCCCAGGTACGGTTCCCACTGTTCAGGCGGGTGGGAACGTGATAATCTCTGCATGTTTCTGTGAATGACTGTTTGTTGCTCCACTGTCAAAAGCCTACGGAGCATGAGTGAGTCCCTTCCCTTGACTGTCAGTGCTGATCGGGAGGATTCATCATGTGGGGGCGGTTCTTCCACAATACTGGATTACATGTATGTTAGGGATTGGACAGCAAGCCATGTGGGTGCACCGCCATTTTGGGTAAAATGGAGGACGAGCCACTTGAGTGCCCCACCATAGAGGGTGGGTCGTGAATGGTTGTGGCCATCTTGGACGATGGGTCACATGAGAGTCGCCGCCATCTTGGAACTGGTCAAGGTGCCAGGCTAATCTCTTCAGATTACCGGCTGTGTGCTGCTGCTGTGTGGGCACTGCATCAGTCAGGTTCTCTGTGTAACTGGTTCTGATAGGGAGGACTCTGGTTCTGAAGGTCATGAACAGAGGTCCAAGGGTGACCATCTTTTATATAAGGTGTTTGCAGGGTCTGAGCTTCAGAAAGCTGCAGGATTTCCCTACAAATCTAGGGAATTTTAGTGGAAGGTACCTGTAGTGCCAGGGACTTTTGGCTACCACATACTGAGTTTAAGTACTGAGCTTAAGTATAGTCCTTCCCAGTGTGGGTAAGGAACCAGGATTAAAAGAAAATGATGGTTAAATCTGAATGAGTAAAATTATGTGTAAAGGATGTGAAAGTTTTAAACCTGGAGTAAGGAAACCTCAACTACTTGTTTTATGGTTTTGTGGGAAAAGAGCAAATTTCTAACATTGGTGTTGTTTTTGATCAGAAACCATCTGTACTTGAAGACCTGTTTAAGGTCACCTGTAAGACCTAGGAAAGGTCGCCTGTAACCAGTTGCGGAGAATACCTTTACCACTCGGAACCCAGGAAGGGTCATTTGGGGCTGATGAGTGCTTCAGCCTAAGGCAAAGCAGCTTGTCTTTGCCAAAACACTGGGCCTGAAGCAGCATGTCTGCAAGGCACCGATGGACGCATTGGTGCAAGACAATGCCTCTACCTGTGTATTGTTTTGGAACTCTGTGTTTTGGATTTTGCTCTGTATCTGCTCTGAAAAAGAAATTGAGGATTCCAGGGAAGGCTGAAACTTCACACTCTTTAGGAAAGTAAATGAGAAAGTATAAGATATGTAAATGAAGAAGTTCTGTGGGAAACTGTAAAATAAATGGAAAAATAAAAGTTTTAGGAAGAAATTATGTGGTGTTAGTAATTGAAGGTATAAGGCAGGGCGATGCAATCTTGGTGAATATCAGAAAATATATGAAAGAAAGAATAGAGGGTTTGTGAATGTTGCAGAGTGTCTGGAAGTGGAAGTTTTGAGAAGCCCAATGGATATCAGGAGGGAAAGGATTTTCCTTCATGCTTTGTATTTTTCTCCCTACCTGATCCCTCCAGAATTTGGCATTCTGAAGAGTGAGTGAAGACATAAGGTTTCTTTGCATAAAACCAACAAGACCAGTCGCTAATAGTGGTTTTGTTAACCAAGACTTTGACTGGAATGTCACGCCTGAAGGAGGCATGTATGGGTTCTGGTCATCACCAGAAAGCCCTGAGGAACTAGGATTGACTTGCAAAGCTAGCGTAAGCCCACGAGAAAAGCCTGGTACTTTGGTTGGTTGTGTGGTTCATGGCAGTCTTTCCAGGGTAGGAACGAAGGTTGCTCTCATGAAAGATAGCCAAAAAGGAACCTGTAGGCACAATGGAAGCCTCAAGGATTTGAGTGAAACAACTGGTACAGGCAAAGCCAGATGGCAGATTTGTGGCTCTACTTTTGTGCCGGAGGGGTGGACTGAGAAATCAATCTAAAGGTTCTCTGTGTGAGTTCCAGCAAAGCAGACTTAAAGATCATAAGTGATCCAGGCTGCTCTTGGTGTGTTTATGCAAACGAACAGTTAAAATGAAAAGTGAGACTCAAAGTAGTCTCTTTAGTAACAGTGAGGATGATCTTAAGGAGAAAAATTGTGGTTCAAGGGAAATCACAATGCTCAGTATTGGACATCAGAATGGCACAGCTAACAGTCTTGAAAGTTTCTTTTCATTTGAAAGTTCAAACTGGTTTTGTAATATCATCAAAGATGTACAGTTTACAGGTATGGATGACCTATCAAATTGCCATGTCATTGCAGGAAGGACCTTGCAACTGAACATCTTCCCAAAAGACAGTCTTACAGGCACACAGACTGGTTTGGGGACTATTGTGTGAATTAACCTGTGTGTTCTGTTTTCATAAGACGTATGCCTATGACTTCATTACCTGAGTGACTGGTTGCAATATAGGCCTCACTTAAGGAGACCATTTTCATCATCGCCCCCTGAAACTCAACAGTTTGGCTGAACTAAGTGGTTGGGCTGGTGAGCAGTTTGGGCAATCTGTGGGCTTCACTTTAGAACTGATTTTCCCTTTTCTGTCTCAATAGCTTGGACAGAAAAGTTCAGATATCTGAAAGAAGGGAAATCCTAATATATTCCCCTCAGCCCGAGTGAAGTATAATGAGCCACAAGAGATTTGGATAAGTGTAGCATGTTTGTACACCCTCCTCCAGATAAGCCATTCATTACTTAAGTTCCTGCCTTTGTCATTTAGTGGTTATGATTTAATTGTGCCCTCCAACTCTTTCCAAATCTGTCATCTCCAGAATATGACCAGGATGCCAACGGTCCAGTAATGCCAGCCTTTGGACACTAAGCCTGCAATTTCCTAGTGACAGCCAACTGACCAGGATTCTGTAAAGTCCTTCCCCTTCCAGGAAGGACTCTCTCCATGCCGCACCCCCCCTCCCTTTCATGGCACCCCTGACCCACAGGCAGGTAGGACAACGTCCATGTCCAATGGACCTTCGTCCATTGTCCTCTAAAAGAATTTAAAGTGGGTATATATCTGAAAAGAGGGATTGTTACAGGGTGCAGCCAAGAAGGGGGACCCTGAATGGGCATTTGGAATGGGGTCTAGAACTCAAGGTGTCCAGGAGATTTTAAGATGTCTTCACCCCTTCCCCCACAGGTGTGAGTTAGGGGAAGGGACACATGGAGCAAGAATATGCAGGGCTGTTTTGTATAGCAATAGCTTTACAGCTAATCCATGGCATAGTCATTTGACATACCTATAGCCTTTGGCTGGTCACTTAGATATGCTGAATAGCTGTGGTCATGCTCTGGGCCAGGGAGATGAAAAGAGACTACCCCCGCCCAAGATGTGACTGAGAGGCAGGTCCCCCGAGTTACAGCACCTGCGTGGGAGCTCGGAGAAGACTGGCTCCCTATGGCACCTTCCAGTCAACCCATTTTCGCCTTCGAAAAGGAAGACCCTCACAATGCGGTCAAGACTCCATTGACCTGGACTAGACTGCCTCAGAGGTTAAAGAACTCCCCAGCCTTATTTGGGGAAGCCCTAGTGGGAGACCTGAAGCCCCTCTCGAAGGGGGGCAAGACCTGATGATTCTGCAGTACATGGACGACCTCCTCCTGGGGGCCCCATCCCAGGAACGGTGCTGGGAGGGAATGCACATGCTGCTGAAGCACCTGGCTGAATTATTTTACTGAAGTCAGGCCTAGCTGAGGGTTAAAATACCTCCTAGTAATCATGTGCACCTTCTCTGCATGGGTTAAGGCTTTCCCCACCAAGACGGAGAAAAGCCGGGAAGTCACCCGAGTCCTCCTGAGAGAGGTCATCCCAAGGTACGGATTACCTCTGACCATTGAAAGTGACAACAGGCCGGCCTTTGTCTCACAAATCATCCAAGAAACAGACAAGCACATCACATGGAAACTACACACTGACTATCAACCCCAGAGTTCTGGGAAGGTAGAGCGGATGAACTGAACTCCTAAAGAAACCTTAGCTAAATTTTACCAGGAAACTGGACTTCCCTGGACGGACTTGCTGCCACTAGCATTGCTTAGGCTTAGCCCCTCAGGATATACTCCATACGAGTTAGTTTTTGGGAGACCTCCCCCAGTTCTCAGTATACAAAAGGGGGGACTCGGGTTGCAAGATGAATTAGGACACACAGAATATCTTCAGAAGCTAGGGGAAACATTAGGGAAAATAAATGGGGCCGGTTTGGGCCAGGGACTCCCATGCCAGGGGGAGGCCAGCACACTCTTTTAAACCAGGAAGTTGTATATGGGTAAAAGACTGGAAAAAGAACCACTCCAACCAGTGTAGACCAGGCCACACTTGGTATTATTAACCACCACAACTGCCCTTAAAGTTACAGGAATCACCCCTTGGATCCACTACAGCTGGGCCAAAGCAGCAGCAGATCCTGAGGACCTGAGGACTAGGCCTGCACCTAGAATACCCTTGCTGAGTCTCCGGAGGACGCCAGCCAGTAAAGAAGACACCAAGGAATGGACCATTGTTCCGCAGGGTACCTGACTTTGATTGGCACTTTCGCAGGAGTGTTGGGAATTGGACTAGTGACTGTGGCCCCTGGGGAATGGAATCCAGCAGGGCAGATCACCCTAGGAATAGTTTATCTCTGTTTGGTCTCTGCATTTGGGTTTATTGTATGCTTTGCTTGACAAATGCAGCCCCTGTCTGAGCCCCAGCCTGCAAATGTAATACCCCCGGGAGTAGGATTATGCTCAGCAGTAAAGTGGTCTCTTACCAACTCCTAGGGTCAGCTTTCAGCTCCTCCACTGACATGCCATCGGGTTGCATTCGGCCACAGCAATCCCTCTGCCCTTGGGGAGGGAAGGTATATTGGACTGGAGTGATATCCAGGACCATAGGATACCAGACCCGGAGGTGTCAGGCATATGGGACCCTGCATCCTCTGGACCTTGGTCCAACACCTGAAGGCCATGGTGACTCGTAGGGCAGCTGCTAAAGTGTTAGCTCTCCAGTGGTACCAACACCAGTATCAGCAGTTGCAACCTTCCCCAGCACCTCAGCTGTATAACCAGATATATAGTGATGCTAAAGGGGTAAAAGCACCTTATAACATCAAAAGGGGGGACTGTGACAGGACATAGCTGAGCAGTAGCCATTCTTAGATAGGAGCCAAACAGCAGTCATTCTCAGACAGCAGCCATTCCCAGATAAGCAGTTATCTCAAGGTCATACGCTAACCCCCGCTTTTTCTGCTTCTGTATGCCCACTTTCAGCAGCAGCTCTCCTTCCCCCTCCTCCTTCTTCTTTGTAACAAGAATATAAGCATACCCCAGCCTGAGCTCAGAGCCCAGAATTTGGAATCTGCCTCCCCTGGGTCCACATGCGTGAATAAAACTCCACTTCACAAACCCCCAGGCCGTTTGAGTCATCTTTTCTGTAACAAGAGGACTCACAGCAAGCCATTGGCTGGAGGACCATGGCGGGTGAGTCGGAGGCTGGCAGAGTAGGTGGTTCCACATTTACATGTGGATAAATCCGGAGGAGTAACTGGAGAACAAGACAAACCACGCAACCCAGGGTTCCAGCAAGAAAAAAGAAAGCCTGAAAACTTCTGACTGAAAAAACCTGTGGGGATTGAGGTGGTAGGAAAAATTCCCAGCCTCATAGGAGAGTTCCCTGGACAAACCCACAGGGTCCTAGAATGTACATAAAGCCACCCACCTGAGAATCAGCACCAAAAGAGCCGAGTTTGCTTGTGGGTTGTGGGGGAAGTGACTGAAAACCAGCAGATAGTGGAGCACGTGCACTGTTACCTCTTATGCCCCTCCCCCTCATACAGTGCCACAACAAATTGACATAGGTTACCCCACCCTGGTGAACATCTAAGGCTCCTTCTCTTACTATCTAATAGGCCCAGAACAACAGCAACAAAAAAGGCCCAAATGAAAGAACAGATCAAAGCTCCAGAAAAAATACAACTAAGTGATGAAGACATAGCCAACCTATCAGATGCACAGTTCAAAACACTGGTAATCAAGATGCTCACAGAATTGGGTGAGTATGATCACAAACTAGAGGAAAAAATGAAGGCTATGAGGAGTGAGATAAAGGAAAATTGTACAGGGAACTAACAATGATGAGAAGGAAATCGGGACTCAAATCAACAGTTTGGAGCAGAAGGAAGAAATACACATTCAAACAGAATGAAGAAACAAGAATTCAAAAAAATGAGGAGAGGCTTAGGAACCTCCAGGACATTAAATATTCCAACATCTGCATCATAAGGGTACCAGAAGGAAAAGAGGAAGAGCAAGAAATTGAAAACTTATTTGAACAAATAATGAAGGAGAACTTCCCCAATCTGGCAAAGGAAATAGACTTCCAGGAAGGCCAGGAAGCTCAGAGTCCCAAAGAAGTTGGACCCAAGGAGAAACACACTCAGGCATATCATAATTACATTAGCCAAGATTAGAGATAAGGAGAGAATCTTAAAAGCAGCAAAAGGAAAGGAGACAGTTACCTACAAAGGAGTTCCCATTAGAATGTCAGCTGATTTCTCAAGTCATGCAGGCAAGAAGGGACTGGAAAGAAGTATTCCAAGTCATGAAAGGCAAGGGCCTACATATAAACTTACTCTATCCAGTAAAGCTGTCATTTAGAATGGACGGGTAGCTAAAGTGCTTCTCAGATAAGGTCAAGTTCAAGGAGTTCATCATCATCAAACCCTTATTATATGAAATGTTAAAGGACTTACATAAGAAATAGAAGAAGATAAAAAATATGAACAGTAAAATGACTACAAACTCACAACTACCAACAACCAAACCTAAAAAAAAAAAAAAAAAAAAAACGAACCCAGCAAACACCTAGAACAGGAACAGATTCACAGAAATAGGGATCACATGAGGGTTTATAAATGGAGAGTGGAAGAGGGGAGAATGGAGAAAAAGACACAGGGAATAAGAAGCATAAATGGCAGGCACAAAATAGACAAGGGGAAGGTTAAGAATACTATGGGACTTGGAGAAGCCAACAAACTTATATATATGACCCATGGACATGAACTAAGGTGGGGGAATGATTGTGGGGATGACAGGTCAGAGAGGATAAAGGGAGAAAAAAATGGGACAACTGTAATAGCATAATCAATAGAATGTATTTTAAAATAAAAAATAAATAACACAACTAAGCTAATAAATCAACAAATGACAAAAAAAGAATCATAAAAAATAATCAACCCAAAAAAAGGCAGAAAAAGGAAAAGTAACAAAGAAGAGACAAATAGAAATAAATAGCATGATGGTAGATTTAAACCCTACCATTTCAATAATCACATTAGCCAATGGCCTAAAAAACCTCAATTAAAAGACAAAGACTGACCCAACTATATGCTGCCAATAAGAAATCCATTTTAAATATAAAGACACAAAGGTTAATAGTAAAAAGACTAAAATGTAGGTATACTATACCAAATAGTTAACTAAAAAAGCTAACGTGTCTACATCAAAAAGTAGATCCCAGAGCAAAGAACATTATGCAGGACAAAGAGGGTCATTTCATTATACATATTAATATGTAATACATATGATATATTAATAACTAAGTATGTTAAGATACTATTAATGTACAATAAAGGAATATTAAAAATAATTTTATGCCAAAATTCAACAACTTAAGTAAAATGGATAAATTCCTTAAAAAACACAAAATTGCCAAAGTTCACTATAAAAGTAAGAAATAAACATGAATTGCCCATACCTATTAAAGAAATTGTATTTTTAGTTAAAAAGCTTCCCACAAAGAAAACTCCAGGCCCATACGGATTCATGAAACATTTAACAGAGATATATCAATTTTATAAAAACTCTACCAAGAAAACTGAAGAAAGTTATTTCCCAATTCATTCAATGAGGACAGCATTATTTTGTCACGAAACAAAAAAAAATTTTGAAAAACAGAAAACTACAGACCACTGCCCTTCATAAATTCTTAATAAAAGTTTAGGAAATGGAATCCAACAATATATGAAAAGGATCATATATCATGATCAACTGGAGTTTATACTAGGAATGTAAGGTTGCTTTAACATTTGAAAATTAACATTCATCATATCAACAATCTAAAAATGGAAAAGAATGTGACCATCTCAAAAGATACAGAAAAAGCACTTGATAAAACCCAATGTTTATTTTTGATATACTGAAAAATAACTCTGTAAACTAGGAACAGAAGGGAATAGAAGGAAAATTCCTTGATCTAATAAAGGACACTCAAGAAAAATCTACCCCTAATATTATACCCAAGAGTGAAAAACAGAATGATTTCCTAAGAGCAGAAACTCTCACCATTTCTATCAGACATTGTATTAAACTCTTAGCCAGTACCAACAGTCAATTTTTTAAAAAGCATAACGATTAGAAAGGAAGAAATAAAACTGTCACTATTGACAGACTGTGTGTATGTAGAAAACCCTATGAAATCACAAAATGGACAAAAGACATAGAGACATTTAACTGACGATGACAAACAAATGGCAAAAAAAGCACATTTAGAAGACCAAGAACTATGGACTTTGGGTAATAATGATGGAACAATGTAGCTTCATCAATTTTAGCAAATATAGCACTCTTATGGGGATATTGATAATGGGAGGAATGCTATGCATATGTGGAGGGGATATGTGCATAATCTCTGTACCTTCTACCATTTTTTCTGTGAGCCTAAAACTGTTCTTTAAAAACAAGTCTATTAAAAAGTATGTACCATATCATTAGCCATCAGGAAAATGTAAATTAAAACCACAATGAGATGTCACTACACACCTGTAAGAATGGCTAAAATAAAAATAGTAACACTTTCAAATGTTGGCAAAGATGCACAGAAGATCACCATACGCTGACAGTAGGAATGTGACATGGTACAAACACTCTTAAAAAATTTCGCAGTTTCTTATACAATTAAACATATGACCATACCACATGACCAGCAACTACATTCTTGGGCATTTACTCACCAGAAGAATAAAACTGATGTCCACACAAAAACCTATACACGAATGTCCATAGCAGCTTTATTCATAATAGCTAAAACTTATAAAAATAGATTTTTTAAAATATATATTTTATTGATTACACTATTACAGTTGTCCCATGTTTCCCCCTTTCATTCCCCTCCACCAGGCACCACCCCCTCTCACCAGCATTCCCTCTGCTTAGTTCATGTCTATAGGTTGTACATGTAAGTTCTTTGGCTTCTACATTTCCTATACTATCCTTAACCTCCCCCTGTCTATTTTGTACCTACCATTCATGCTTCTTATTCCCTGTAGCTTTTCCCCCATTATCCCCCCTCTCCCTCCCCACTGATAACCCTACATGTGATCTCCATTTCCGTGATTCTGTTCCAGTTCTAGTTGTTTGTTTAGTTTGTTTTTTGTTTTTGTTTTTCTGGTTTGGTTGTTAATAGTTGTGAGTTTGTTGCCATATTACTGTTCATATGTTTGATCTTTTTTTTCTTAAATAAGTCCCTTTAACATTTCATATAATAAGGGCATGGTCATAATGAACTCCTTTAACTTGACCTTATCTGGGAAGCACTAGATATGTTTCAATGAGTAAATGGTTAAACAAACTGTGCTGGCTATACCATGGAATACTACTCAGCAGAGTAAAAAAGGGGATTTCATTCCCATGTGTAATATAAAACTAAAAACAAATGAACAAACAAGACACATAAACAAAAACTCACAAAGACAATGATATGGTGTTTACCAAAGAGAAGGGGGAGAATAGTAAAGTATAAGGAGGTCAAATATATAGTAACAGAAGAAGATTTGTATATTGTATTGTGTGTTTACCACCCAAAGTGGTTTACCACTTGTATAAAGTACCAATATACAAAGTGGTTTACCACTTTGGGTGGTAAACACACAATACAATATAGAGATGATAATATTATAGAACTGTACATCTAAAACCTATATAATTTTCTAACCAATGTCACTCAAATATATTTAATAAAAATATTAATTAATTTTTAAAAAGGAACAAGCTATTTGCAATGAGCTGAATTGTGACCCCCATAAGAAATTCATCTGTTGAAGCCTTAACCCCAAACACCTGAGAATGTGACTATATTTTGAGATGGGCCTCAAAGAGGTAAATTAAAAATTAGGACATTAGGGTGGGCCCTAATCCATTATGACTAGTGTCTTTGTAAGAACAGCAAATTTGGACTCAAAAAAACATCAGGGATATGCACCATAAGAAAACCATTCCAGAACACAAGGACAGGTGGCCATCTGCTAGCCAAAAACGGAGGCCTCAGAGACACCAAACCTGTGGACTTATCTTCTTGGACTTCTAGCCTCCAGAACTGTAAGAAAATATATTTCTGCTTTTAAGCCACTCAGTCTGTAGTATTTTATTATGGCAGCACTAGCAAACTAAAATATAGATATACAACTTCAATGAATCCCAAGAAAAATATACTGAGTGTAAAAAGTCAGGCCCAAAATTAAATACCACATGATCCCATTTATATAAAATTACTGAAATTATAAATTGTCACATTATCATTGAGGAAAGATCTTATTACGTGTGCATATAAAGCCAAACTGGTCTATTGGTACTCTCAAGATAATACTTGAAAAGATAATTATAAATCATTGATCATCTTTGGAGGATGTTACAGAACAAACTAATTAGTTTGAAAATTAGTCAATAAAAAGAAAGAATAAAGCACTTATCCTACATTTTCTGAATGAACTACACTTTACAATAAGAATAGTTACTGGAGAAAAGGGGTTTTTTTCTTTTTTTTTATTTTATTGTTGTTCAAGTACAGTTGTCTGCTCTTTCCCCCCATCTCTCCCCCCACCCCAGCCATCCCCACCTCCCTCCCCTGGTTCCAACTGGCTCTGGTTTTGTCTATGTGTCCTGTATAGTTGTTCCTGAAAACACTTCACCTTTCCCCCGCCACTATCCCCTCCCATCTCCCGTCTTGTTACTGTCTGTTTGTTCTTAATTTCAATGTCTCTGGTTATATTTTGTTTGCTTGTTTGTTTTGTTGATTAGGTTCCACTTAAAGGTGAGATCATATGGTATTTGTCTTTCCCTGCCTGGATTATTTCACTCAGCATAATACTCTCCAGTTCCATCCATGCTGTCACAAAGATAGGAGCTCCTTCTTTCTTTCTGCTGAGTAGCATTCCACTGTGTAAATGCACCATAGTTTTTTGATCCACTCATTAGCTGATAGGCACTTAGGTTGCTTCTAGTACCTGGCTATTGTAAATTGTGCTGCTATGAACATTGGGGTGCATAGGTTCTTTTGGATTGGTGTTTCAGGGTTCTCAGGATATAATCCCAGCAGTGGAACTGCTGGGTCAAAAGGCACTTCCGTTTTTAGTTTTCTGAGGAAAAAATTCCATACTACCCCAAAGCAATTTATAGACTCAATACAATACCTATTAAAGTACCAATGGCATATTTCAAAGATATAGAACAAACACTTCAAAAATTTATATGGAACCATAAATGATCCTGAATAGCTGCAGCAAATTTGAGAAAGAAGAACACAGTAGAAAGGATCACAACACCTGATATCAAACTGTATTTCAAGGCCACTGTAATCAAAACAGCCTGGTACTAGCATAAGGACAGACATATAGACCAATGGAACAGAACAGAGAACCCAGACATAAACCCAACTCTCTATGGTCAATTAATATTTGACAAAGGGGGCAGCAACATAAAATGGAGTAAAAATAGCCTCTTCAACAAATGGTGTTGGAAGAACTGGACAGCTACATGCAAAATAATGAAACTTGATCACCAACTTACACCATACACAAAAATAAATTCAAAGTGGATAAAAGACTTAAATATAAGTCATGACACCATAAAAGTCCTTCAGGACAACATAGGCAGGAAAATCTCAGATACTCCATGCAACAATATTTTCACTCATATGTCCCCTAGACAAGGGACATAAAGGAAAGAATAAACAAATGGGATCTCATCAAAATAAAAAGCTTCTGCATGACTAAAGAAAACAGCATTAAAATAAAAACAGAAAAAAATGAAAACAGAACCAACCATGTGGGAAAACATATTTTACAACAATACCTCAGACAAGGGTTTGATCTCCAAAATATATAAAGAACTCACACGACTCCACTCTAGGAAGACAAAAAACCCAATTAAAAAATGGGCAAAGGACTTGAACAGACAATTCTCTAAGGAGGACACACAAAGGATTCAGAGACATATGAAAAGATGCTCAGCATTGTTAGCCATCAGAGAGATGCAAATGAAAACCACAATGAGATAGCACTTCACACTGGTGAAAATGGCCATCATAAACAAATCATCAAGCAAATGTTAGAGAAGATGTGGAGAAAAGGGAACCCTAGTGCACTGTTAGTGGAATTGCAGACTGGTGCAGCCACTATGGAAAACAATATGAGAAAAGTTTCTCTTTATAGAAGAATTACAACTAATAATTGAAAAATGAATGAAAGAGTTATCGGTTCACCATTTAGTATCACCAAATGTATTCAGTAATAATAGCTTACATCAAAAGAGAGAAAAAAAACATTCTCAGCCTCCAGTGCCACACACAACAAAATCTCTGAACTATTTTTTCCAAAAACTATTGAAGCGGGATCTAATCAGACCTCTAGATCCACTTCTAGAAAATTAGATAAATATGTTAAACAATGAAGGAGGAGAAACTTCCTTCAGGAAGTTTCCACCTGAAATATAGGAAACTACACAGGATAAATAATCCAGTTTCTTCAAAAAATGCAGTTAAAGGAAATAGAGGGAAAGGGGGAGGGAAAAAGAAAATAAAGCCTATGGATTAAAAGAGATCTAAGAGATTAATCAACTAATCTTTGTATACAAATCTTATTTGAATCCTGATTAGAGCATAATGAAAAAAATAATGCAACAACTGAGAAATTTTGCAGACTAGATATTTAATATTAAGACATTTTCATTAATTTTGTTAGGTGTGATGAACTGTGATTATTTTTTCAGTTCTTATCTTTTCTGCATACATACTGAAATATTTATAGAGGAAACATCCTATCCTACCTGGGATTTACTTTAAAATAATTTTGGCTCAGGGAGAATATACTATGGACATGGTTAACTGCTGAAATTGGTTAAGAGGTTGACGAGTTCACATTATTTTCTCTACCTACTTTTATAAATGTCTGAAATTCTCAATAATAAATTTTTTTTAATTAATCTTAGAAGTGGACTCAGAAATAATAGAAGATGCAAGTAGCCCACATCAACAAGACAAAATGTAATATTTGTATACATGTTCATATATGCTTCCTCAGAAAACTATCTTTCAGCAACAACCGAATGCAGTCAGAATATTACCACCTTCAAATAGAAAGGGCACATATATTACTAAGGGCTGGAAATAATAAAGAACTGTCATTACACAAAATTTTTAAAAAGACAATCTGCTTTTTAAGGTTATTATGAAAACTCTTCATATTTCTGTACCATAACTTAAATAGAGTGCCCAGAATTATTCCAATTCTAAACTATTCTTTTCCATTTTCTTTCTAAATATAATGACTCATATCGCAAAAAAGAAATGCTTCTATCAATGGCAATATACTTCAAAGTTCTAAATATATATATGTGTGTATGTGTATACATATACACATATGTATGCTCTCGAATACACACACACACACACACACACTACCCTAATAAGTTTGACATTCAGGCATGATTTCTACTTCACAGATGAGCAAACTGAGACTTAGAGAATTAACTAATTTGCCTAAAATCATATAGGTACAGTACAACTACAAAGTTGTCTGGCTTGATGTCCATGGCCTTTCCAATCTACCACACTGCCATTCAAGATGCAGAAAGAAAACCAAAATTTTAACATCTGATTCATTGTAAGTCACAATACGAACAGCAGTTAAGGCCAATTTCTTAACAGAAAGTCCCTTATTCATACCCTATAAGCAGCATGAACACAATTTAATCTTAAGACAGCAATCATGTATTACATACTTATTAAACATTTATATAAAAGAGAGAAAACACTTTTCTATATAAAATATCACAAAACTTTCCTTAAAAAAATTAATAATGCTTTCATGTATGCATGAACAACTTTTCTAACTCTCAGGAACTTAAAAATATGTATTTGAGCAAAGTTTCCACATCAAAATCATTACATATGCATTTAAAATTCAACTATTTAACTGACTCTAAGTTCTCCTAAAAATTTATATTAAGTCAAATTATTCTGCTTGCATGACTTAATACAGTGACTCATTTACACGAATAAGTGCTTTATATGCATATATTTATTACTCTACACAGTAACTCCAATATCCAGAAATTACTGGATTGGCCAAAAAATCCATTTGTTTTTTTCTATATGACTCTAGTAGTGTTTAACTATGTTTAACTTCATTCAAAATAATTTTGTTAGATTGTATTGTGACAGCTGTCCTTTGGCATTCACTTAAAAAACATCAAAATTGGTAAATCTGAGTATAGCCATTTTAATATTAAAGATGGAAAACATACACAACCTTTTCGGCACAGTGTGCTTTACCATTTTAGGAAAAGTAAAAATTCAATTAAAATGCAAAGAAGATTTGCAGTGTTTGGAAAGGTGCTGTGACTGATCAAACATGTCAAAAGCTTTGCAGTATTTCTTGGTATCATTGATGCTTTGGCCAAATAATTCTTTGCTGTAGGACTGTCTTATGCACTGGAAGATGTTTAGCAGCACCCCTGGCCTCTACCTACTAGATGTCAGGTAATAGCCAAATACTCAAAATATGAAAATCAATAAAGTTACTGGTGAAAATTAAAAATGTGTCTTTTATTTTATGGAAAAAAATGAAAGACTTTCTGGCCAACCCAATATTACTTGTCCCTTTCATAGATAAGAAAATCTAGGCTTGGAGATTTTAGATAACTTGTTCAAGATCATGGAGCTACTAAATGGTAGATCTGAGACTTGAGTCAGCCTAGTCTGACAACAAATCCTTGCTCTTAGCCCATCCTTTATTCCAGAGATTTTCAACCAGTATGCCGCAAGAATTTTTAAAACATGTGATATCTGACTATTTATTCAGGGGCACTGACCTCTTTTCCTGTAGACTGTCAAATTAGAAAATGATAGCCAATACCACAATTACCATCCAGTGTGAATGAAGCAAAATTACACCTATTTTTTTGTCTGATCAGCAAAATATATTTTTTGGTGTGCCACAGAATTTTAGTAATTAGTTTAGGTGTTCTATGAACTGAAAAAGTTTAAAAATCACTGCTCTACTCCAACAAACTTCATCTACTTTCAGTTGCCAAGAAGAGTTCCCTGTATTACCACATTTTGTTTCAAAGATAACAATTACAATTAGCATAGCTACTTCGAAAACAGGTTCATTTTGTCATTACATTTGCTTTTCAGCACACACTCTGTCACATTTTCCCTCAGAAATTATTGTATAAACAGAGGCTAAATTTTCAGGCCAACCCTCAAAAACTTATTATCACTTAATATTTCTAGGTAAAACCATGATGAATTGGAACAGAACAATATATCATCATCCTCTGTCATATCCCCCAAAAAGGTACCCAAAATCCCAAAGGTAACATGAAATTCCTTTCTTGTCTTCCTCCGGGTAGACAACCAGAAATGATTTCACATGTTTTGATCCCCATCATGAGTTCCATCAAAGCCAGGAGAAAAGGGTAGGATAAGAAAGTAGTAACAAAAATCAGGCCCCTCTGGAACCATGTCTGATGAGAAATGAAAACATGAATATTCTCCAAACCACAAAAATAAGCAATCATCCCCCCCATGCTAGCCAAGATGAGTGACTGCAGCTTCCTTACCAATTGCAGGTTTAACCTCATTCTAGCCCTGCTTCCTTCCAGGCAGCCCTTTGTTAAGATGGCCAATCACTGAAAATTGCCCTGACTGGTGTGGCTCAATGGACTGAGTGCCAGCCTGCAAACCAAAGGGTCACCCGTTTGATTTCTGGTCAGAACACATGCCTGGGTTGCAGGCCAGGTCCCCGGTGGGGAATGCATGAGAGGTAATCACACATTGATGTTTCCCTCTCTTTCTCCCTCCCTTCCCCTCTGTCTAAAAATAAGTAAAATCTTTTTAAAAAATCAAAAAAGGAAAGTAGTAATGTTTACTCATACATGTATTCAAGTCTGAAGCCCAAGAAGGCCTCTACAATTAAAACTACCCATATTTTGCCATGTGTAATACATACTTTTGCCCAATTATTTTAGAGAAAATAAGGATGTGCATTATAAATGGGTAGTAGCTGAAATACTTTGTATCTGTTCTTATGTTTTGTAATCATTTGTTACATAAAATTTCTTGTACCATAATATGTTAAAAAATAAATGCTAAAATTCCTTTATAATACAAAAAAAAGTATCTAAATATAAATAAATAAATAAATAAATAAATAAATAAATAATTTAAGTGCTTTTTTTCCCTAAAAGTTTGGGGCAAAAATGTGGGTGCACATTATACACAGCAAAATACAGTATTATTGCTACAGCTCAATACAAAAAAAGTTTTGTATGGACTAACTAGAAACCTAACTACCATATTGTACTACTTGCAGAGATTTAGAACACAGTCCACTTATAAATAGGAGACTACCTATAATCACTAATACTTTCTATAATCAGCTACCCTTTCGCAACTCTATAAAAAACTAAAAGCCTAGTTTTTATGGCATAGAGAGAAGTAAAGAAGCTATGACTACCTTTACTGCATATGCACAAAAGCAGCTTTGTATATGAAGTATCCAAATCAATGGTTATACATTAGATGCTTTAGGATGATAATACCAGTCTCCATCTAAGATACTTTAGTATTCCTTTTTAGTAAGGAGATCTAGAACATGTTCAGATCTTTGGAATTATGGGATTCGTTTTCTCCTTTTTTATTACTAGATCCTATTGATTGAATGCTTATGTCCTTCCCAAATTCATAGGCTAAATCCTAGTGCCCAACATGATGGTACTAGGAGATGGGGCCTTTAGGAGATGATTAGGTAATAAAAGCAGAACCCTCATGAATGGGATAAGTGCCTTTATAAATGAAGCTAAAGAAAGCTCCCACTCTTTCTGTCATGTGAGGCCAGTGACAAAGCATATGAGTCAGAAAGTAGGCCCTCACCAAACACAGAATCTGCCAGCACCATGATCTTGAACCTCTCAGCTTCCAGAACTATGAGAAATAAATTTTTGTTGTTAATGGTATTTTGTTATAGTAGTCAAAATAGACTTAAGACACTGGAGATTTTTTAAATTTTTTAAATAATTATTTTGGGAGGATGTATATAAACATAGTGTGCTGTGTTGATGTAACCAGTAAAGAGAGACAGGCATAACCCTAACTAGTGTGGCTCAGTGGATTGGATGTCATCCTGCAAAGAAAAAGCTCATTGGTTCAACTCCCTGCACCACGCCCCAACAATGTAGCTGGGTCTCAGGCCAGGTCCCAGGTTGGAGGCCTCTGAGAGACAAACCACTGATGTTTCTCACACATATCTATGCTTCTCTCCCTCTCTTTCTCCCTCCCTTCCCCTCTCTCTAAAAATAAACAAATCAAAGTTGTTGTTGTTTTTCAAAAAACACACAGATATATTCTAATACAATGCTGATGAGAAATTAAATTCATTAAAAGTGACTGTCTGGAGACAATTTAGCAATAGTTACCAAGAGTTTTATAAATATTCCTCTTTTTGATTCAGTAATTCAACCTGTAAATATCTACTCTTATAATCAGAGAGTCATTCATTATTTATTTAACAAATTATCAAGGACTTATTTGGTGCCAGGCATTATTCTTATAAATGAGGAAGGACATTTATCTCATTATTTTGTAGAGCAAAAAATCTGGGGTAAAGTATCTAATAGTAAGTTAAAAAATTAAAAGGCATCTAACAAATAAATTATACTAGCACTGGAAACTATATTATCAAATATTTAAAAATTTAATAACAAAAAATGCTCATGATATGTTAAGAAATATATTTAAATCAAGACACAAAAGTACACATAACTATATATATAAAACTATATGTATGACCCCAAATCTGTGTTTTAGATCTTACTAGCCAGAGACCTTGGTCAAGTTACTTAGCCTCACTCTACTTCAGTGTCTTCATCTGTAAAATAAAGACTTTATATTTCACATCCCAGTGGACTGGTAAATGAGTAATTTGCAAAGTGCTTACAATATTTCCCCAGTACATAGTAATTATTTTCCCCAGTATACTAGTAATTATTTTCCAGTGTTATTATTACAAGTATACATATATGCAAAGAAAAAGTGGAAGAAACATCAAAATATTTTAAAAAGTCTTGAATTCTAACAAAACTAATTCTAAGACCTATAAGAAATTTGAATATTCACTGCATATTATATTAAAAATTACTTTATGAGGTTTGACTTTTTCTTCAAGTATATTATAGTGAAGTGTTTATAAATAAAATGTATCTAATGTTAGCATTAAAATTCTTTCGAGGGTGCTTATGTGGTGATTTTGTTAATGTTATCAGAGGTAAATTACCTCTGGGAAATAGAATTATTACTAGCTTTTCTTCTCTTCCTATTTTCCTATTTTCCAAATTTTCCACAGTGATCCAAAAATTATTTTTGTTCTTTTTTGAATGTATACTTATTTTATTTTATTGATTATGCTATAGCAGTTGTCTCAATTATTCTCCCTTTGCACCCCTCCACTCAGCACTCCCCACTCCCTCAGGCAGTACTCTCACTTAGTTTATGTCCATGGGTCATACGTATACATTCTTTAGCTATTCCATTTCCTATACTGTACTTTACATCCCCATGGCTACTCCTTAATCCCCTTACCTCTTCATCCATTGCCCCATATTCCCAACCCATCTGGCAACCATAGATGCTCTCCATATCCATGATTCTGTCTCTGCTCTTCTTGTTTCCTTAGTTTGTTTTTTAGATCCAATTGTTAACAGATACATATTTATTGCCATTTCATTGTTCATAGTTTTGACCCTCTTCTTTTTCTTAAAAAAGTCCCTCTAACATCACATGTAATAATGGGTTGGTGATGAAGAACTCCTTTACTTTTTTCTAGTCTGGGAAGCTCTGTACCTGCCATTCAATTCTAAATGATAGCTTTCCTGGATAGAGCAATCTTAGCTGTAGGTCCCCTGCTTTTCGTGATTTTGAATATTTCTTGCCAATCCCTTCTAACAAAGTTTGTTTTGAGAAATCAGCAGGCACTTTTATGGGAATCCCCCTGTAGGTAACTAACTGTTTTCTCTTGATGGTTTTAAGATTCTCTCTTTATCTTTAACCTTTGGCATTTTAACTATGATATATCTTGGAGTGGGCCTTTGTGCACCCATCTTGTTTGGACTCCCTATGCCTTCTGGACTTGTATGTCTATTATCTTCATCGAATTAGGGAAGCTTTCTTTCATTATTTTTTCAAATACATTTCCAATTTCTTGCTCTTTCTCTATGATGTGAATGTTGGAATGCTTGAAGCTGTCCCAAGGTTACTTACACTAGCCTCAATTTCTTTGGAATCTTTTTTCTTCTTGTTGTTCTGATTGGTCATTTTTTGCTTCCTTATGTTCTAAATAATTGATTTGATTCCTGGCTTCATCCACTCTATTGTTGTTTCCCTGTAAATTTATTTCTTTATCTCAATTAGTGTAACCTTCGTTTCTGACTAGATTATCTTTGTGTTGTTGAGACCTCATTAAGTTCCTTAAGCATCCTTCTAACCAGTGTTTTGAACTCTGCAACTGATATAGTGCTTATCTCCATTTTGTTTAGTTTTTTCTGGAATTTTGATTTGTTCTTTCATTTGGGCCATTTCTTTGTCTCCTCATTTTGGCAGCCTTCCTATGTTTGTTTCTATGTATTTTCTATGTATTATGTAAAGCTGCTATGACTCCCTGTCTTGGTATTGTGGCCTGATGTAGTAGGTGTCCTGTAAGGCCCAGTGGCACAGCCTCCCTTATCAGCCAAGCTGCCTACTTGAAGTGCACCCTTCATGTGGGCTGAGTATACCCTCCTCTTGTAGTTGAGCCTTGTTTACTGCTGGCAGATCAATGGGAGGGATTTACCCAGACAAGCCAGCCAGAGGTATGAACACTGACCATCAACCTCTACTTTCCGTGGAGGATCAGCTGAGTCGGGGCAGGGTAGTGATACTCTGATATGGTCTGTAGCTGTCCACTGGGTATGCAGGCTCTAGGTTTTCCCAGGTGGTGCAGGCCAAGCTCAGCCCCCACCTGTGATATACCCAGGGCCATGTTCCATGAGTTATAAAGCAATCTGAGATGGCTGCTACTTGTGCTGAGTTTGGAGATTCCTAGGAAAAGCCAAGCTGTGTTTCTAGGCTGGTTGCTGCTAGCTCCAGGTCTGGGGCCACATAGCAAGAGGTCCAGGAGTTGGGGGCTACTGAGGCTGGCTATTGTTTATTTGAAAGGATTTACAACTTTAGGAAGTTGTAAAGCATGAGCCAACACCATCACTCATACGGAAAAGGAGCTTGGGTAGGCCTGTAAGTTGGGTGGGGCAGGATCTCTGGGGATCTCCAAGGTGGGGTCAGTGTTAGCCAGGGGATGTAGTCTCAAATATGGCACCAGCCTGCTGGCTCCCTGGCTCTGCAGTGGGAGGACTCAGAAAAGACACAATGGCTCTGTTAGCCCAGATGCCAGACACGTCAGCCTCTCCCAGTATGCCACCGGTGCCTTTCAAGCTGCCATCCTATGCTGGATCTCAGAGGGAGTGATCTGAGTAAGTCCATGTGTGGGTTTTTTAAGGGAAACTGTTTGGGAATCTAGAAGTTTCTTCAACCAACTCAATTTCCACTGGTTTTTGCAGCCAGAAGTTGTGGGGACTTATCATCCTGACACTGGAACTCTGGGATGGGTGCCTGGTATGGGGCTGGTACTCCTCACTCCTTAGATATCCCTCCTGAATTTTTATCCACTACACATGGATATGGGACCAGCCCATTCCATGTCTCCACCCTCCTACCAGTCTGGATGGATGTGGTTTCTTTAGTTCTATAGTTGTCAGCCTTCCATTCAACTTGATTTCTGATGGTTGTGAGTGATTATTGTTCTATATTTTAGTTATAATTTATGATGTGGTTGTGCAAGGAGGCGAGCCATGTTTACTTATGCCACCATCTTGACTAGAAGACAAAGAAATTATTTTTAAAGTAAAAAACTGTATTCAAAAATTTTAGGGAAATCCTTACCAATACTCCATCTGCAGACAAAACTTTCTCCCAAGTTAACCAAGCATTTTCTCTGACATGATCTGATACCTTTAATTTCTGACATAATGCAGTAAAGTCAGGTTCTTCAGTTTCTTCAAACTTAAGCCTATTAAATAAAAATATACATTTAATAGACACAAAATTACAAATCAAACTAATCAAGTAAGCATTTGTTTCAATGGTTTGCAAATAATGGTAGTATTCTGAAAGATAGCATCACTAAATACTTTGGGATCTCATATACTCTTGAAAAAAATTACCCTTTAAGCTATCTTTTTCATAGACTTTCCAAAATAAGGACACCACACAATGAAAAATGTTTAATGGCTTGGTGAATCACATACACTTCAGAGCAGCAAAATAGATTTGTGAGGAAAGTCGGTAAAATAGCTAAAGCTGTTTGGGAAAATTGGGGTAACAATAATAGCAAGAAGAGGAAATCCAATTATTACAGAATCAATTCATTATCAGTGACTTAGTTAAAATAGAGTCTACCCTTAACAATATTTCATATACATAATCTACCTACTACCATTTCTTATATCATGATTAAATTGACATAAATTATTATTTTTGGTTAATTCCTTTTCATTCATTTAATGTCTATTTGACATATAATATTATGAGGAATACCTAACAATTTTTGTATATTAGCAGTATGTATAATACTGTCAAAATAATATATGAATAAGATGAGAAATAGCAAATAATTTGAGTATTTATTATGATCCCCTATAAAGTAGCTTGTACGCATATGAGATTTCACTGAATCCCCATATTGGTCCTATTACGTAAGTACTCTCATTATCCCTGTTTTACAGACAAGTACTAAATCAGAGAAGTTAAAGCACTCATGTAGAATGACAGCTAGTAAGTGAGAACCTAGATTAAAAACCCAATGGTCTAACTTCATAATTCATGCTCTTGACCACTATTCCGGACTGCCAACCCTCTTTCAAAACAAAATTAACTTTTGGTTATCTCAACAATGAAGGTAGCATGCTATTACTAGTGAGGACTTTCATTTCAATTACATCATTTAGGCCAGAGATAATGCAACAGAAATAAGATCACAACTTTCAAGGTAGAAATGAATTCTGTCACTGGAAGTGCAGTTGGAAAGGGACCTAAATCCATCCCTAAGAAAGTTTCTTGGCCTCAGACTGCCAGTCAGTGGTTCTATTCTTGCTAAGTAGTTAAGCTATAGAGTTTGTATATTCACGTACATTCCCGCTCACAATGGCCACTTCAGCTTCAGACCAGCGATGGTACATCAAGTCCTCACCACACTTCCTCTTCTGACACCAGCTGAAGGAAACTCTCCTCATATTACTTCGAGGTGTTATGATTATTACCCATATTAAAGAACACTTTTATGGATATAAATAACCAACAGCAAACTATATCTTCTATGGTTTGTCCTTATAGAAGAATTTAATAATTCCATCATTTAAGGTATATTTGAAAAAAGTATTGGAAGTAATTAAAGAAACAAAGCACCAGGTGGTGGCCAGAATTTCATTATTTCTGCTTATCATACAATAATCAAGAATGCTTCCAAAGCTCTGTGAATAACATGGAACACTTCACAAAGGAGACTTTACAGCTCTTTCCAAAGGGAAACTTTCAAGTATTGGGTGCTTCTGAGTTTAATCAGAAATAAAGTAATGTCACCCTGACCAGTGTGACTAAGTTGGGCATTGTTCCGCAAAGCAAAAGGTCATAGTTCCCCATCACAGCACATGCCTAGGTTGCAAGTTCAGTCCCAGTGCAAGAGGCAACCAATTGATGTTTCTCTCCCTCTCTTTCTTCTTCCCTTCCCCTCTTTGAAAATAAATTCAATCTTTTTAAAAAAGAAATTAATCTCTTCTCCCAGAACATCCCCAGACCTTTTTTAACTGGTGAATATGACCTTTAAATGACCCATTAGTCTATTTAAATATATTCTTATAGTCTTTCAGAAGCCATTTCCAAAAGCCCATTCCAGTCTTAACAAGTTTGGCCTGAATTCTGTTAGTGTCTGCCCAGGTGAAAGAAACAGATTTTGGCAATGGACTAGAAAGAGGGACGGAGTGGTGCGGAGTCTCATTCCCCTGAAATGGATATGTAGTCTCAAAGTCGGAACAGTGCTGACAAGAATAATGACAATTATACTCCTTCAATCTTAGCTTCTTAAAATTGAAGCTAAGGGTCTTCTTAGTATCACAATCAAGAAAAACAAGATGTTGCAATATAAATAAATATCTTCCTCCCATGCTCTAATGCATTATCATGATATTTACGATAACATGACTTTCTTAAATTTAAATTCCATTTAGGCAAAAAAAAAAAAATGTTTATGGGAGCACAAGACCACTAATTTTGTACTCAAGGCAAAGGGGGTGGGGGAGGGAACACCAGGACCCTTGCTGGCTCCAAGCTAAAAGGCAAAATGTAAGAAATAAGACATGCTGAAGCAAACCAACATGCATAAGTTTTATGAAATAAAAAAGAAAAAGTTTAGAAACTTTTAAGCATTTGGGCTAAACTTTTGCCATACACCAGTTCCTCTAAAGAGTTACATTCCACTAGTCACTACAATGGCTCTGTATCCCCAAGAACTCAAAGCACTGCTGTAAGAAAACCCTATAAAGCACCCCAGTCAAGTACCCTGGGAGCAACTGATACCCAGGACACTGAATATACGTCCAATGGCGTCTCTGCGGCAGCTTCCAAGGCTTTTCTGGTGGCGTCTCCCAAAACAAGGCTTCAGATGCAGTTGCTCGCCCAGAGGAAAATATTTCCAACTGTTGCAATCGAGAGACCAAAACAGAAAGCCACACGACCTACCAGGGTACTACAAATATCAACAAGAGAAAACTCCCCACTACACACTAGTCCTTTGGGGGGTTGGGGCAGGGGGTGTTTTGTTTTGTTTCATTTGCTAGGCCTTGAAATTACCCGCCGCCTGCGAGCCTCTAGTGAGGCGGAGGAAAGGCACCTGTCACTTCGCTCAGGATCCGAGCCCCACCCGCCGAACACCTGTCAAGCTGGAGCCAGACTCCTGCCGCCCACCCTCTCGTCGCTCACGAAATCAGACTCCTGTCACCCTCCTTCGGGCGATCCTCGGCGGTGGAGGACAGGGAGGGACACTCCTCCTACCCAGACCCGCACCCCAGCGAAGACGCGCCCCCGCCAGACGCCCCGGCGCCCGGCCGGACGCATCCTTCCGGAGCCCTTCCCGCGCAACGGCCACGGCAGCGGCTTTGCTCGCTCACCTAGCCAGAGGCGAATCCTCAGAGCCACTGTCCTGTTCGGGGTCATCCTCCGGAGGGGGCGGTGGAGGGGGCGGCGGCGCCGCCGGGGACGCGGCGGCAGCGGCGGTGGCTGCTCTCCGGATTTTGGGCGGCATGACGCCCTGCCAGAGCAGGAACTAGCTAGCAGTGAGGAGAGCCGGGGCGGGAGGACGCGTGCGCGTCGCGGCACGCCCCGTCCTCTCCCGACTCTCGTTACAAAAATAATATGAATATCCCCTGAGAAAAACGGACAAGCCCTCCCCGCCCGGCAACTAGCGCCGCGTCCAACCGCGGGAAAACGTCACTTCCGCCCACGGCGTCACGTCCGCGAGGCTCCCGGGCCCGCCGCTTACGGGAGGGAACCGGGGCGTCGGCGGTGTGCGGAGCGGAGACGTGAGGTCGGGCGGACTGGGCAGCGAGCCCGGGCCTACGCCCAGGCGCCTTCCCCGGGGCCCCCGCCGCCGCCCGAACCTGTCACTACCGGAAACTCTCCCTTGCAGGCTTGGGTGCCGGTAACGGGGCACTGCAGAGTCTGGTGGGTGAGATTGGGCCCATCTTCATCTGTGGGTGGATCAGGGGGTGCGGCTCAGGCCCCGCCGGGTAATATCAAGCGAGTGCACTCTCAGCGGGCACGCCCCTCTCCTCCTTGGACGGCGCCCTCGGTCTCCACCGCAGTCCTGCGGCCCACTCTATTAAGTAAAGTGGGCCAAAACAAAAACAAACATTGGTGGAACATATATTAATTAGTATCTGAACTCTGCCAATAACTATGAGATACAAATTGTAGGGCAATTATTGGCCTTTTAGGGATCACTAGTTAGGGAAGGGTGGAGGCCTGTGGGTAGAGAACAGATTATAGTGTGATAAATGTCTTAACAATGTTGTAAAAAACAGGAGGCACCTAGAAATGTCTAAGGGACATCTTCAGAGGAGTAGTGGCAATTGAAAAAAATTTTATCAAGGAGATGTAAAAAGTTAAATGGAATAAGCATTGCTAAGAGAGTCACTTAAAAGAGTCTATTCGGGAACTGGGACACACATCTTGTGCTTCAGTTTTCAGTTTAGCTATTAAGTTGCTAAATCTGTTGCTAAACTCAGTTCAAGGCCCCGCCATAAACATCTTGGAATAGTAACTGCTCCATGGATTTATATGTATGGACTTTAACTTCCTCTATTGTAGGAAGTTTTTTTTTTTCTTTTCATGTCTTGTTTGCATATTGGAATTAACCAATCCCTGTAACCTACCCAGCAGTCCTTGATTTGCATGAAAAAATTACATTTTGTGATTTTTGCCTTTATAAACCCTGCCTTTGTTCTCCCCAGAACAAGTTTGAATTGCTGCCTGAATCTGCGTCTCTCAGGTTCTAAGTCTTTTTTTTAAGACCTCCAAATGAACTTTTTAAATTTATTTTACAGCTTCAAATCTTTACTGGTTAACATTACATACGGTGAGTTGTGGTGTCCATTTTACATAATTATCTTAATCCTCAAAAATAATTATTTCAAATAACTAGTTATAGCATTATTCCACTTTCCATATGAGGAAACAGGCTCAGAAAAGTTAATTAATTGGCCCAATATTCTAGAGCCAATGGATAGCAGAAGATTTGAACAAGGTATGTTTGACTCTAGTTATCTGTTACATTGTATTAGTAAAAAAAAAAAAACACCAAGAAGAGAGAAGCAGCATGTACAAAGGAACCAGCATCACATAAGAGCTTTCTGGAACCACCTTCATCAAACATTGACTCAGAAACTGCATCTCTTCCATCTCTTAGTGTTTACTTATAATAATAGATGGTCTAGTTTGAGTACATGTTTTTTCTCTCTTTGCCAGGTGCTGTGGATTGCTGAGTCAGAACTTCGCAACTAAGGTGCTGTGAACAAAATAAGTTGTACTCTGATCTGTATTTCCTTATTGAAAAAGCTGAGCAGGGCTGAGGCAGTAGGAGCCTTCAGGAAAGCCATGGCTGCAAGCCTTTTGAGGTTATCTAAGTGACTGGTGTGATGAATTACTATTTTCTACGTATACCACAGCATGTGCCAGAATGTATAAAGTGTTGGCAATTATCAGCCTATTCAATGACCAAGGTATATTTGTAAGCCTGCTATATCTGCCGAAGCTCAGAAACCCTCTCTTAGAGGCCAAAAGTTTGTCAGGAGGTAGAGTCCATGCCCAGCTCCAGCTACAGAGAACAGATATCATCATCAAACTGATAATCCTATTCACTTTGCCCAGGATTAGTGTAGGCAGGGGCTCAGGGTGCACTATTGGTCTTTGCTATATCAAAAATAGTCTACTGGGAGCCTGCTGAAATGAGATACAAAGATGAGAGTTCTTCTCCTTAACTATTATGAGGATGTTACCCTCGCAATTGCTACAGCCATTGTAACTTAAAACAAGCTGACCTGAAAATAAAGCAGAAATGTTTAGGATGACACAGTAGGAATATCAAAAAAATATATGGGTCTTCATTGACACAACTGAGCCTCTGATTTAACTAGAAAGCATCATAGCTTATAATATTTCTCTAATAAGCTCCTACAGGTTAGAGACCAAACTATCTTGGTAGTCTTAGTACCTAGCACAATGTTGGGAACACAGTAGATGCTTGTTTGCTAAAAGTGGGGAGGGCAGGAGAGCTCAGGAAAGTTCTGGAAACTGAAGTAAACTCTTTATATGTAGATATGACTTGCTTTATTAAACCAGTTTGTCAACATCTGTATTTACCACAATTATGATAGAGATTTCTTAATTTACAAAAGGATGTATATTTTTACCATGGATTAATTTAACTGTTCCCTACATTTAAAATCCTTTTACATGACTCAGGAGCAATTGAGTCCATCAAAATCCTTGCTTTCTGTTGCACTACCAAAGAAATATTAGAAATTGTGCAGATTCTTAAGAGAAGCTTCCCTTGGTCTTCCCAAACCTCTATAGTAGTTTTAAGATTGCCATTAAGACCAAATAAAGATCTTCCTTAGATTTTCTATCAGAGATAGAACTTTTTCAGCTTGAGGCCCCTTCAGTGACACCACAATATTTTTTTTTAGTCTCCTCTAGTCTAAACAGTCTCCCTTCAACCATCTTTGCCCTCATAAGCTACTATACCGTTTCCACTTCTTTATAATCTAGCTTCTTGAAGTAGAAGTCCCCATTTGTTCTCTCTTCTTCCCCATTTCCTCAGCCTACTAGTGCCTAGCTCTCTTTCACCACCACCACCACTATAGCACTCAACTGAAATCACTTTTTCAAAACCCTCTCCTAATGTCCTAATTATCAACACATAGCTTTCCCCACCCCCCACGCCTCTACCCCACCCCCCTTTTCAACCTACTTTACCTTTCTGGCAGTTAATACAGCTAACCACTTCCTCTTTCTTAATACTTAACCTAGTCTTCCACAAATCCATGGTCTTCTTGTTTTCTTCCTCCCTTCAGCTACTTCATAAACTCCTCCACTAGTTCTCCCAGTCTCTTCAGTGCAGGTTACTTAAAGCAGCACTGGTCAAAGTAGTCCTTGGACCAGTACGAATTTATGCACTGCTTGTGTTTGGTCCTAAAAGAGATAAGTACAGAAATTAAGAGTAAATGCTTAGCAGCATTTATAGCAATTTAACATTTTATCAGTATTCAAGCACATAATCACTGGACAACTCTTATTAAACAGAGTATATAGCACAATTCAGGTGTTCTCCAACTTGTGTGGTGAGTTGCAGGTAGCATGGTTATGTCCTTGCCACATGCAGTAAGACCACATTTTAAGGAACGAAGTTTCAAAGTTAATTTGTCACCTGGAACCCAAACTGAGTGAAT
>PVIA01002410.1:0-148847 GCA_004024845.1 Tonatia bakeri | reverse complement strand
CAGAGTGGGTCCGGAGCCCAGATCAGCCACCGCCTGCCTAGACGCCCAGGACCGCGAGGACATGAGGTCTTGAGGTCACCGCCTCAGAGCCCAGAGCCAGGCAAGGAGCGCCTGAACTTCCAGTTCTTGGAGCGGAAATATGGCTGTCACTGCAAGGACTGCAACATTCGACAGGAAAGTGCCTATGTGTGGTGTGTATAGGGCACTAACAAGGTTTACTTTAAGCAGTTTTACACAACTTGTCATAAGTCTTACAACCCTTAGGTAGTGGAGGATATTACCTGTCAGAGTTGTAAACAGACTAGATTTTCCTTGTCAAACTCTACCACATTGACCCTAACCGGCCCCATCACCAAAATTTGTGTTGGAGATGCAAAGACACCTGTCCTGTGACAGCACTTTCAGCTTCAAATATATCATTTAAATGAGTGTAAAAAGCCAGTCCTGCTGAACTTGGGCTAGTGAAGCACACCCCTTCTCCTTTCGGCCTCTTAGTTTCCTTATAGGCAGAGTTATTGACAAAGCCTTTAAATAAAAGTATTGCCAAAAAAAAATAGTAATAGTAGTAGACAAATAATGACCAGAGAAGTGATCCCAAAGAATTAAAAACCTCAGTTTGTAATAATTTTATTCAGAAGTATATTTGAGTGTATAGCCATCATTGATAGCAAAATGCTAAAACTATGAACTGAGAAATGAAGCAATAAAGCCATCAAACTTCAGTGGCATTTAATTATAAAATAAAAAGAAACTAATTTGGGGCTTCTAGTCAAGATGGCAATGTGGGCAAACATGGCTCACCTCTTCACATATCCACATCCAAATTACAACTAAAATTTAGAACCATCGATCACAACCATCAGAAATCGAGTTGAGTGGAAGTCTGACAGGTAAAAATCCAAGTTCATCAAGATTGATAGGAGGGACACAGATGAGAAATGGACTGGTCCCTCACCCACATGTAGTTAATAAAAATTTGGGAGAGATTTTTCTCTAGTACCAGGAGCAGGCAGGCCCAGCTCCACACCAGGTACTTCAGCCCAAGGTTCTAGTACCAGGATAGTAAATCCCTACAACTTCTGGCTGCAAAAACCAACAGGGATTGAATCCCTGGAAGAAACTGCTAGAACCTCAAGCAGTTCCTCTTAAAGAACCCACACACAGACTCACCTACTCAGACTCACTTCCTTTGAGTTTCAGTGCCAGGGTGGCAGCTTGAAGAGCACCAGTGGCATACTGGCAGAGGCTGAAGTGTCTGGCATCTGAACTAGCAGAGGTCATTGTCCCTTTTCCGAGTCCTCCCATTGGGAGCCAGCAGGCTGGTGCCATATTTGAGACTACATCACCTGGCTAACAATGACCCACCTTGGAGGTCCCCAGAGACTCTGCCCCATCCAACTTAGAGGCCACCCCAAGCTCCTTTTCCATATGAGTGATGGTGTTGGCTCATGCTTCACAACTTCCTAAATCCTATCAAACAAGCAATAGCTGACCTCAGTGAGCTCCAGGCTGGGCACTAGAAGCAGCCAGTCTGTATTCAAAGCTTTGCTTCACCTGGGAATCTCCAAGCATAGCACAAGTAGCAGCCATCTCAGGTTGCTTTATAGCTTAGGAAGGGTGTACCTGGGCAAAACACAGTTGGGGGCTGACCTTGACCTGCACCAACCAGGAAACCCGGGGGCTGGCACACATAGTGGACAGCTTCAGACCAATTCGGAGCACTGCCACCCTGCACCTGCACAGCTGATCCTGCACAGAGTGTGGAGATTGGTGATAAGTGGTCACAGCCAGTTGTTGAAGCTAGCTGGTCTGGGTAAATCCCTCCCATTGACCTGCCAACAGCAAACAAGGCTAAACTACAAGAGGCGGGTATACTCAGTCTACACGAAGGGAGCACTTTAAGTAGGCAGCTTGGCTGATAGGGAAGGCTGTGCCACTGGACCCTCTAGGATACCTACTACATCAGGCCACACTACGAAGACAGGGAGTCAAAGCAGCTTTACATAATACATAAAAACAAATGTCGGAAATCTGCCAAAATGCAGAAACAAAGAAATATGGCCCAAATGAAAGAACAAAGCAAGACTCCAGAAAAATAAATAAAATGGAGATAAGCAATCCATCACTTGCAAAATTCAAAACACTGATTATAAGGATGTTTGAGGAACTTAGTGAGGACTTCAGCAGCATAAAAGAGATCTACTCAGAAACAAAGTTTACACTAAATAAACAATTCACAGGAAAACAGCAGTAGAGTGGATGAGGGTGGGAATCAAATCAATTATTTGGAACATAAGGAAGCAAAAAACAACCAATCAGAACAACAAGAAAAAACAATCCAAAGAAAATGAGGCGAGTGTAAGTAGCCTCTGGGACAACTTCAAGAGGTCAACATTCACATAATAGGGGTGCCAAAAGGAGAAGAAAAATAGTAAAGAACTATTTGAAAACATAATGAAAGAAAACTTTACTAATTTGGTGATGAAATAGACATGCAAGTCCAGGAACCACAGAGAATCCCAAAGAAGTGGGACCCAAGGAAGTGCACACTAAGGCACATCTTAGTTACATTACCCAAGATTAAAGATAAGGAGAGAATCTTACAAGCAGCAAGAGAAAAGGAGACAGTTACCTACAAAGGAGTTCCCATAAGACTAACAGCTGATTGCTCAAAAGAAATCTGGCAGGCAAGAAGGGGCTGGAAAAAAGTATCTGAAATCATGAAAGGTGAGGACCTATATCCAAGATTACTCTATTCAGCAAAGCTATCATTTAGAATGGAAGGGCAGATAAAATGCTTCCCAGATAAGGTCAAGATAAAGGAGTTCATCATCACCAAGCCCTCACTAAATGAAATGTTAAGAAGACTTATTTAAGAAAAAGAAGATCAAAACTATGAACAGTAAAATGACTACAAACACAACCATCAACAACTGAACCTAAAAACAAAAACAAACTAAGCAAACAACTAGAACAGGAACAGATTCACAGAAATAGAGATCACATGAAGGGTTATTAGTGGAGAGTGGTGTGGGGGTTGGGGGGGAAAGTACAGGAAATAATAAGCATAATTCATAGGTACAAAATTGGGGGAAGTTAAGAATAGTATAGGAGATGGAAAAGTCAAAGAACTTATATGGACAATCATGGACATGAACTAAGGGGGGGGGATGTTGGTAGAGTGTGGTATGCAAGCTAGAGGGAAATAAAGGGGAGAAAAGAAATGGGAGAATTGTAATAGCATAATCAGTAAAATATACTTTAAAAAAATATGTTACCATGAGACTGAGACTGAACTGTATTTAATATGGAGTAGTGGCAAGTTTATAGAAGAATTAATGAAGTGCATTTTCATGCAGAAAAAGGTCTCAAAGGATGAACAACAGTATGCAGACAGGTGTTTCTCTTCATTTTAGTTTTATGCAATATATTAAGGTTTATACAATTATATGTATGTTTTGTAATAAGTAAAAGCTATATAATTTTTCATTTATATATATATATATAGAGAGAGAGAGAGAGAATGACAATCACTTGTGAGGTTCTTACCTTACATATAAAGTTGTAAAATATTAATTCATCAGAGATGCATATTATAATCACTATAGCAAACAATCTCCATAAAAAAAGAAGATATAACTAAAAAGCAAACACTAACATAAGAAAGTTAGAGAGCTTATTTTAATATGAAAGAAAGTATGCCTTAGAACAAGGAGTTTTACCAGAGATGAAAAAGATATATTGATAAAAGGGTCACTCAAGAAGACAGAGCAATTTTAAACATTCATGTATCAAATTAGATAGCTTCAAAATTCACAATGTAAGAATGGACAGAACTAAAGGGAGATATAGACAAATATCCAATTATAATAAAAGATTATGCCCTAGCTGGCATAGCTCAGTGGATTGAGCGCGGGCTGCGAACCAAAACATCATAGGTTCAATTCCCACTCAGGGCACAAGCCTGGGTTGTAGGCCACGGCCCCCAGCAACCACACATTAATGTTTCTCTCTTTCTCCCTCCCTTCCTTCTCTAAAAATAAATAAATAAAAATCTTTAAAAAAAAACATTAACCTTAAAAAAGAAGATTATAGCACTCCTTTTGCAGGAATTGATAGGGCAAGTACAACAAAATAATTGAGAATTTTCCAGGTATTTTTGAATTCTAATTTCATTCTGATAATTTAAAACAGAACTCTATTTAATTTCAACCATTTTAAATATATTTAAACTTGTTTTATGACCCTGCCTGTGGTCTATCTGGATAAACATTCCATGTGTTTCGAAAAAGATGTATATTCTGCCATTGTTATGTGTAGCATTCTATAAATATCATAGGTTAATTTTGTATACAGTGTGAGTTAGGGGTTGAGGCTCATTTTTTTTTAATATAAATATTCAGTTGTTTCAGTGCTGTTTGCAAAAAAGACATTCCTTCATGAAATTGCCTTGGTACCTTTTACACATCAATTGATTTTAATGGTGTGGACTATTACTAAACTATTTGTTTTTGTTTTTGTTTTTCAATTATATTGTATTGAATATGCTGTTGTCCTGATTTTTCCCCCTTTGCTCCTGCTCCACCCAGCACCCTCCACTCCCTTAGGCAATCCCTCCACCATTGTTCATGTCCACAGATCATGCATATAAGTTCTTTGGCTACTTGATTTCCTACACTGTACTTTACATCCCCATGGCTATTCTGTAACTACCAATTTGTACTTCTTAACCCCTCACTTCTTCACCCATTCCTCAAACCCCCTTCTGTCTGGCAATCACCAAAATGCCCTCTGTGTCTGTGATCCTGTCTGTTTTATTCGTTTGCTTAGTTCGTTTTTTATACTCAAATGTTGATAGGTATATATTTTTGCCATTTTATTGTTCATAGTTTTTATCTTCTTTTTCTTAAATAAGTCCCTTTAGCTTTTCATATAATAATGGTTTGGTGGTGATTAATTCCTTTAGATTTTTCTTGTCTGGGAGTTCTTTATCTGCCATTCTAAATGATAGCTTTGCTGGTTTAGAGCAATCTTAGTGTAGATAACTGAATTTCATGACTGAATTTTTGTTTTCTTAATTGTTGCTCAAATACAGTTGTCTCCATTTTCCTCCCTCTACTCCCCCTATTGCACTCATCCGCAACTCCCACCCTCGACCCTATCCACTTTGGCTTTGTCCATGAGTCCTTTATGCATGTTCTTTGATGATCCTTCCCTACTTTCCTCGATTATCCCTCACCCCCTTCCACTCTGGTTGCTGTCAGTTTGTTCTTTATTTCAATGCCTGTGGTTTTATTTTGTTTGCTTGTTTTTTTTATTGATTAGGTTTCACCTATAGGTGAAATCATATGCTATTTCTCTTTCACCGCCTAGCTTATTTCACTTACCATAATGCTCTATACTTCCATCCATTGCTGTCACAAATGGTAGGAGCTCCTTCTTTCTTTCTGCTGCATAGTATTCCATTGTATAACTTCACCAGAGTTTTTGGATCCACTAATTTAGAGATGGGCACTTAGGCTGTATCCAATACTTGGCTATTTTCAATTGTGCTTCTATGACCATTGGGATGTATAGGTTCTTTTGAATTGGTGTTTCAGGATTCTTAGGGTATAATCCCAACAGTGGAATTGGCAGGTCAAATGTAGTTCCATCTTTAGTTTTTTAAAGAAATTCCATACTGTTTTCCACAGTGGCTGTACCAGTCTACATTCCCACCAACAGTGAACTAGGGTTCCCTTTTCTTTCTTTTTTTAAAATTTTCACTGTTCTTTGAGTACAGTTTTCTGCCCTTTATCCCCATCCAAACCCACCCCCCAGCCCTCCCCCCCTTCCTCCCATCTCCACCCCCCCACTTGTTATTGTCCCTGTGTCCTTTATACTACTTCCTTAAAACCCTTCCCCTCTTCCCCTGAAATTCCCTCTTCTGTCTCTGGTCACTTTCTGCCTGTCCTCTATTTCAGTGTATTTGACTATATTTTGCTTGTTTCTTTGTTTTGTTGTTTAGGTTCCTGTTAAAGGTGAGATCATATGGTATTTATCTCTCACTGCCTGGCTTATTTTGCTGAGCATAATGCTTTCCAGTTGCATCTATGCTGTGGCAAAGGGTAGGAGCTCCTTCTTTCTTTCTGCTGCATAGAATTCCATTGTATAAATGTACCATAGTTTCTTAATCCACTCATTTGCTGATGGGCACTTAGGTTGCTTCCAGGAATGGGCTATTGTAAATTGTGCTAGGGTTCCTTTTTCTCCACAACCTTGCCACCATTTGCTGTTTGTTGATTTGGTTAGGATGGCCATTCTGACTGGTGGTTTTAATTTGCATCTCTCTGATAGCTAGCGATACTGAGCATCTTTTTATGGGTCTCTGGGCCCTCTGTATGTCCTCCTTGGAGAAGTATCTGTTCAAGTCTTTTGCCCATTTTTTAATTGGGTTGTTTGTCTTCTTAGAGTGGAGTTATGTGGATTCTTCACATATTTTGGAGATTAAACCTTCTCTGAGGTATCATTGGCAAATATGTTTTCCCATATGGTTGGTTCTCTTTTTATTTTAATACAGTTTTCTTTAGATGTGCAGAGGCTTTTTATTTTGATGAGATCCCTTTTCTTTATTCTTTCCTTTATGTCCCTTGCTCTAGGGGATATAGCAGTGAAAATACTGCACGTGAAATATATGCGATTTCCCTGCCTATGTTCTCCTGTAGGACTTTAATGGTGTCACAGTTTATATTTAAATCTTTTATACACCTTGAATTTATTTTTGTGTAAGGTGTAAGTTGGTGATCAAGTTTTATTTTTTTTTTTGCATGTAGCTGTCCAATTCTCCCAACACCATTTGTTGAAGAGGCTATTTTTACTCCATTTTATGCTGCTGCCTCCTTTGTCAAATATTAATTGACCATAGTGACTTGGGTTTATTTCTGGGCTCTCAGTTCTGTTCCATTGATCTATGTGCCTGTTTTTATGCCATTAACAGGCTGTTTTGATTACAGTGGCCTTGTAATACAGTTTGGTATCAGGTATTGTGATCCCTCCTACTTTGCTCTTCTTTCTCCAAATTGCTGCAGGTATTTGGGGTCATTTGTGGTTCCATATAAATTTTTGAAGTGTTTGTTCTATATCTGTGAAATATGCCATTGGTACTTTAATAGGTATTGCATTGAATCTGTAAATTGCTTTGAGTAGCATTTTGATATTGATTCTTCCAATCCATGAAGATGGTATATGTTTCCACTTGTTTATGTCTTCCTTGATTTCTTTCTTCTGTGTTGTGTAGTTTTCTTAGTACAGGTCTTTTACCTCCTTGGTTAGGTTTATTCCTAGTTATTTTATTTTTCTTGTTGCTATATCAAATGGAATTTTTTTTTCCTGATTTCTACTTCTTTTGTTTCATTGTTGGTATACAAAAAATGTCTTTGATTTCTGGATATTGAATTGTATCCAGCTGTTTTGCCAGATTCATTTATTAGGTCAAGCAGTTTTTTTGATGGAGTCTATAGGATTTTCTATGTACAATATCATGTCATCTGTAAACAATGACAGTTTTGTTTCCTCCTTTCAAATTTGCATACCCTTTATTTCCTTTTATTGTCTGATTGCTGTGTTAAATACTATGTTAAATGGAAGTGGTGAAAGTGGACAACCTGGTCTTGTTCTGGATCTTAGTGGGAAAGATTTTAGTTTTTGGCCATTGAGTATGATATTGGCTCTAGGCCTCTCATATATGGCCTCTATTATGTTGAGGAATGCTCTCTCTATTCCTACTTTGCTGAGTGTTTTAATCATAAATGGGTACTGTAACTTATCAAATGCTTTTTCCACATCTATTGGTATGATCATGTGATTTTCATCTTTGCTCTTGTATTTGTGAGGTATTACATTTACTGATTTGCAAATATTGTACCATCCTTGCATCCCTGGGATGAATCCCATGTGCTCATGATGTATGATCTTTTTAATGTATTGTTGGATGCGGTTTGCTAGTATTTTGTTGAGGATTTTAGCGTCAATGTTCATCAGTGATATTGGCCTGAAGTTTTCGTTCTTTGTTGTGTTTTTATCTGGTTTTCAGATTAGGATGGTGCTGGCTTCATAAAACAAGTTTGAGAGACTTCCATCATTCTGTATTTTTTTTGAATAGTCTGTAAAGGATAGGGGTTAACTCTTCCTTAAATGCTTTGTTGAATTCTACTATGAAACCATCCATTCCAGGGATTTTGTGTGTTGGGAGTTTTTTGATGACTGCTTTAATTTCATCTGCTGTTACTGGTCTGTTCAAGCTTTCTGCTTCTTCATTGAGTTTTGGAAGATTATGTTTTTCTAGAAATTTGTCCATTTCACCTAGGTTTTCAAATTTCTTGGCATACAGTTCTTCATAGTAATTTCTTACAATGCTTTGTATTTCTGTGGTATCAGTTGTAATCTCTCCTCTTTTACTTCTGATTGTGTTGATTTGGGTCCTGTCTCTTTTTTTCTTGATGAGACTGCTTAAAATCTGGTTGATTTTGTTTGTCTTTTCAAAGAACCAGCTCCTGGATCCATTGATCCTTAGAATTGTGCTTTTAGTCTCTTTGTCATTTAATTCTGCTCTGATCTTGGTTATGTCCTTTCTCTACTTGCTCTGTGCTGTCTTTGTTGTTGTTCCTCGAGTACTTGTAGGCATAATGTTAGCTTGTTTGTTTGAAATGTTCTTATCTTTTTCAGGCAGGCTTGTATCTCTGTGAACTTCCCTCTCAGGACTGCCTTTTCTGTTTCATAGTTTTGGGTTGTTATGAGTTCATTTTTATTTGTTTCCAGAAACTTTTGATTTCTTCCCTAATTTCATTCTTGACCCATTCATTATTTAATAGCATGCTCTTCAGTCTCCATGATTTTGACTGTTTGGGGGGGTTTTCTTTGGGGTTGGCTTCTAGTTTCAGTCTTTTGTGGTCAGAGAAAATGTTTGATATGATTTCAATTTTCTTGAATTTGTTGAGACTTGTTTTGCATCCTGTCATGTGGTCTATCTTGAAAATGTTCTATTTGCTTTTGAAAAGACTATGTATTTTGCTTCTTTGGGAAGAAAGGCTCTATATATATCAGTTAAGTCCATTTGATCTAGGGCATTGTTGAATGCCAAATATCTTTGTTGATATTTTGTTTGGAAGATCTGTCCATTTTTAAGACAGTGGTGTTAAAATCACCTACTAGAATTGCATTGCTATCAACCTCTTTCTTGATGTCTTTCAAGATTTTCTTTATGTATTTGAGTGCTCCTATGTTTGGTGCATATATATTTACAATGTTTATGTCTTTTTGGTGGATTCTTCCCTTGAGTATTATGAAGTGGCCTTCTGGGTCTCTCTTTATGGCCTTTTTTTTTTTTTTGGAAATCTCTTTTGTCTGATATGAGTATTGCTACCCCAGTTTATTTTTCCTGTCCATTTGTTTGGAAAATTTGTTTCTAGCCCTTCACTTTCAATCTGTGTAGGTCTTTTGTCCTGAGGTGGGTCTCATTTAGGCAGCATATGTGTGGGTCATACTTTCTTATTCATTTGGCTATTCTATGTCTGTTGATTTGAGCATTTAATCCTTTTATGTTTAAGGTTATTATTGATAGGTACTTATTCATTGCCATTTTTTCATACCTGTGTTCTTCTCTCTGTTTTCCTTCCTTTTCTTAAAGCAATCCCTTTAGCATCTCTTGCAGAGCTGGTTTAGTGGAGGTGTATTCTTTTATACTTCTTTTGTCTGGGAAGCTCCTTATTTGACCTTCTATCTTGATTGAGAGCCTTGCTGGGTAAAGTTGTCTTGTCTTTAGACTGCTGGTTCTGATTACTTGGAATATTTCTTGCCATTCTCTTCTGGCTTGGAGCATTTCCATTGAGAAGTCAGCTGCTAGTCTTATTGGGGCTCCCTTGTATGTTACTTCCTGTTTCTCCCTTTCTGCCTTTAAGATTCTCTGTTTGTCTTGGAATTTTGCCATTTTAATGATGATGTGTCTTGAAGTGGGCCTCTTTGGGTTCCTCTTGATTGGCACTATCTGTGTTTCCTGTATTTGTGTGACTTTTTCTCTCATGAAATTAGGGAAGTTTTCCATCATTACTTTTTCAAACAGGTTTTCCATCCCTTGCTCTTCTTCACCATCTGATATCCCCATTATATGGGTATTATTACATTTCATGTTGTCCTGCATTTCCTTTAATCCCTCTTTATTCTTCCTGAGCCTCTTTTCCTTTTCTTGCTCTTTCTGGGTATATTTTTTTCTACTTTGTCCTTCAGTTCACCGATCCTATCCTCTGCTTCATCAAGCCGGCTTTTGATTCTTTCTACTGTGTTGTTTAGCTCAGAAATTGTATTCTTCATTTCCTCTTGGCCCTTGTTGATAGTTTCTATTTCTTTTTTCATGTTTATATAGTTTGCAGTGAGTTCATTATAGTTTCCCTGTAGTTTCTGGTAATTCTCTGTGAGCTCATTGAGCTTCCTTATAATTATTGTTTTGAACTCAATATCTGGTAGTTAAGTTGCCTTTATTTCATTTAGCATTCTTTCTGAGGCTTCCTCCTTTTCTTTTTTGGGGGGATTATTTCTTTGTCTTCCCATTGTTTGTGAGACTTTTGTTGTTAGCCTCTGAGTCTTACATTGATCTGTTCTGACTTCCTAGGTTTATGGTGTGAACTTCTGTGGTAGAATTCCTGTGACATTCAGTGGTGCAGTCTTCTTACTCTCCTGAGCTCGCTGGTCTTAGTTTGTCATTTATGTTGGCTCTCTGTGTATGTCTTTGGGTTTTGATTGTTGTTGGGTCTTTCTTTGTTGGGTCCTTCCCTCCTGCTGGTCAACTAAGGGTCACTCTGTCCACCACATCTTGTATTCTGTTGTGCAGGTGTGGTCAGGTTGTGCTGAAGCTGGTTCTTCTGTGTGCACAAGGTTTTGAGGCTTTCTCTCACTCTTGTTCAGTTGTTTCTTGTGGGTAATTTCTCCACTATTGAGTTGTATTTCCAGATCGGTCCCGGATTGAGGTTAGTGTGGCTTCTGCTCCCTCCTTCAGCTTTTTCCATTGTTATCTGTTGGTTGTTCCTTTGTTGGTGTGTTTCCTCTTCCAGCAAGTGTACTGGTCTTCACAGCTCTCCCCTTGCAAATTCTCTGGAGTGGCGAAATGAAATTTGTCCCATTGTCTCAGTTGTTGGGATGACTCCTCTTTGGGTCCAACTCTGGTCTTTTCACAGCTCCAGGTTTTATTGTCTCACTATCTGATTTTTCAATGTCTTCTATAGTTTTTGGCCTCCAGCCTTCATATATGCTGGAATACCATTGGCTATTCACTCTGTTCTTCAGAATATTGCCTTGGTGTTTTGCCCAAATGCAAGAGGAAGTGGACTCTGCTCCCACCTATCTCACTGGAGTCTTCCCACTGAGGAAACATCAAAATATCTGAAATCTTCCTTCCTGTGTTCTCCTCTAGGACTCTTACAGTTTAGTGACATATAATAGGTCTTTCATCCATCTTGAGTTTATTTTTGTGTATGGTGTTAGCTGGTGGTTGAGTTTCATTTTTTTGCATATAGCTGTCCAGATCTCCCAATACCACTTGTTAAAGAGAAGATTTTTACTCCATTATGTTTCTGCCCCATTAGTCAAATATTAACTGACTACAGAGACTTGGGTTTATTTCTGGTCTCTTTATTCTGTTCTAATAATCTATGTGTCTGTTCTTATGCCAGTACAAGACTGTTGTGATTACTGTGGCCTCATACTTACTCATAATATAGTTTGATATCAGGTATGGTGATCCCTCCTACTTTGTTGTTCTTTCTAAAAATTGCTGAATCTATTCAGAGTCATTTATGGTTCCTTATAAATTTTTGAAATGTTTGTTCTACATCTGTGAAATATGTCACTGGTGTTTTCACAGGGATTGCACTGAATCTATAAATTGCTTTGGGTAGTATGTACATTTTATTGATGTTAATTCTTCCAATCCATGAACACAGTATGTGCTCTCATTTGTTTTTGTCTTCCTTTATTTCTTTCTTCAGTATGTGTAGTTTTCTGAGTACAGATCTTTTGCCTCTTTGGTTAGCTTTATTCCTAGGTACTTCATTTTTCTTGGTACTGAATAGTTCTTGGCAATCCCTTCTATCCTGCAAAGATTCTTTTGAGAAATCAGTGGACAGTCTCATGGCAACTCCCTTGTAGGTAACTAACCTCTTTTCTCTTGCTGCTTTTAAGACTCTCTCTTTATCTTTAACCTTTGGCATTTTAATTATGATGTGTCTCAGAGTGGGCCTCTTTGCATCCATCTTGTTTGAGACTCTCTGCTTCCTGGGTTCACATGCCTATTTCGTTCACCAAAGTAGGGAAGTTTTTTCATTATTTTTTCAAATAGACTTCCCATTTCCTGCTCTTTCTCTTGTCTTTCAGGCACCCCTGTGATATCAATGTTGAACTTCTTGAAGTTGTTCCAAAGGCTGCTTATACTATTCTCATTTTTCTGGGGACTTTTTTTTTCTTCTTGTTGTTCTGATTGGTTGTTTGTTTCTTCCTTATGTTCCACATCTTTGATTTGATTCTCAGCTTCATCCACTCTACTATTGTTTCCCTGTAAATTGTTTTTTACAATTTAAATTTTTTTTAATTTAACTTACAGTGCTGGCATATAAACAGACACATAGATCAATGGAACAGGATAGAGACCCCAGAAATAAACCCATATCTTTATTATCAGTTCATATTCAACAAAGGAAACAAACACACTCAATGGCTAAAGGTAGATTGTTCAATAAATGGTATTGACAAAATTGGACAGATATATGGAGAAAAATGAAACTAGACCATCTGCTTGTACCACACACATGAATAAATTCAAAATGGATGAAAGATTAAATGTTAGAACCAAAACCATAAAAATCCTAGATGAAAACATAGGCCATATAGTCTGGGACATTGCTTGTAGCTGCATTTTTTTCTGATATATTTCCTCAGGCTAGGGAGAGAAAAGAAAAAATAAATGCCTGAGACTACATCAAACTAAATAGTTTTTGCACAGCAAAGGAAACCATCAACAACATAAAAAGACAATCCACTTAATGGCAGAATATGTTCACCAATACATTTTGTAAAGGGTTAATATCCAAACTTTATAAGGAACTGATAATACTCAACACCCAAAAAAATAAATTAAATTAAAAATGGGCAAAGGACCTGAGTAGCCCAGTAATTTCTATGGAAAAGCCTGCTGGGATTTTCATTTTAATCTTTATAAATATAGTATACTTCTCAATTTATTTAGTCCTTCTAAATTTTCTTTGAGTGGTGTTTGTAGTCTTTAGTGTAGATGTCTTGCATATCACTTACCAAATGTATCACTAAGTATTTAAATTGTTTATGTAAATGCTATTGAGTTTATTTTCTATTTGGTTGTTGGTAGTTCAGTTGACCCTTGAACAATGTGGGATGACGGGTGTGGACCACTTATGCAGTCAAAAACCTGTATATAACGTTTAACTCTCCCAAAACTCAGCTACAAATAAACCTACTGATACAGAAGCCTTACTGATAATAAACAGTTGATTAACACATATTTTATATGCTATATGTATTATATACTGTATCTTACAATAAAATAATCTAGAGAAAAGAAAATGTTATTAAGGAAGCCATAATAAGGAGAAACTATTTATTTAAAGACCCACACACAAGTGAGCCTAAACAGTTGAAGGCCATGTTGTTCAAGGGTCAACTGTATATAGAAATATAGTTGGCTTTTTATATTGCTCATGTGTGCTACAGTTAAATTCACTAATATCATCTATGTACAGCATAATATTATTTTGGAATAAAGACAATTTTGTTTTTCCCTTTCTAATCTTTATGGCTTTTATTTCATTTTCTTCCTTTATTGTACTGACTAGGGCTTCAGGTACAATGTTTAACAGAAGTGGTGTGGGTGGACAGACTTCTTTGCTCCTGAATCTATTGAAAAAACAATACACTTTTTCTTTAGCTTATTGGTATAGTGAAGGACATTGACTGATTTTTTTTTTGAGAATTATTTTCATGGATATATAATTATCATACTATAACATTTACCCTTTCAGAGAGTACAGTTCATCCCTGGCTGGTGTGGTTCAGTGGACTGAGTGCCAGCCTGCCAACCAAAGGATCGCAGTTTGGATTCCCAGTCAAGGCACATGCCTGGGTTGCAGGCCAGGTCCCCAGTAGGGGGCATGCAAGAGGCAACCACACACAGATGTTTCTCTCCCTCTCTTTCTCCCTCTCTTCCCCTCTATTTAAAAATAAATGCAATCTTTATAAAAAAAAGAGTACAGTTCAGTGGTTTTAGTATTTTCATAGAATTATAAACTATTGCCACTATAAAATTCCAGATTTTTTTCTTTTCAAAAAGAAATTCTCTACCTACTAGCAGTTTCTATTCCTTCATCTCTCAGCCTCTTACACCTACTAATCTACTTTCTACATCTATGCATTTGTATCTTCCAGATGTTTCCTATAAATTGAATCATACAACATGTTTTCAAGATTCATCCATATTGCAGGATGAATCAGTACTCATTCCTTTTTATGGCTGAATAATATTCCACTTCATGGAAATATCACATTTTATTTATCCATTCATTAGTTGATGCATATTTTATTGTTTCTACTTTTGTTTCCTGCTTTAGAAGTAATGATGCCATGAACATTCATGTATAAGGTTTCTGTGGATATATGTTTTCAATAATCTGGTTGTATAATTGGAATGGAATTGTTAAAACTTTACAAGGATTTGCCAAACTGTTTTACAGATTAGCTGCACCATTGTACATTCCACTAGGGATATATGAAGGTTTCAGTTTCTCCACATCCTCATCAACATTTGCCATTGACTTTCTTTTTTATTTAAGCATCCAAATGTGAAATGATATCTTGTTGTGGTTTTGATTTGTATTTCCTTAAGAAGTAATGATGTTGAGAATCTTTTCATGAGCTTTTTATCTATTTGCATATCTTCTTTGGATAAATGTCTATGCAAATTTTTTGCTCATGTCAAAATTGGGTTATTTATATTTTTATTATTGAACTGTAAGTGTCCTTTTTATGTTCTAGATATAAGTCCCTTATCAGATATATGAGTTGCAAATATTTTTCCCATTCTGTGAATTGTCTGTTAATTTTTTATTGTGTCCCTTAAAGCAGAAAAGTTTAATTTTAATCAAGCCAAATTTATCTATTTTTTTTCCTTGAACATGCAAACCTAATCTATGATGAAATAAATTGAACCAGTGGTCACCTCTGAAGACTGAGGGCAGGCATTGACTTGGAAAGGGCACAAGACAACTTTGTGCAGTGATGGATATGTTCTCTGTCTTGATGATCTATGGATTACACAGGTATATGCATTGTTCAAAACACTTTGAACTGTACATGTAAGATCTGTGTTTATGTGAGCTTTAATTTTAAAAAATAAGCAAAACAAAGGACAAAGGCAATACTTGTTTGGTAAACAATAGGCATATGTTCCAAGCCAAATTACCTCAAGATGTTTGCAAAGATAAAGAGAAAAACAGAACACCTGCCATGTGAAGTCTGAAAGAACATAGGTTCCAAGGAAAAGACACCTTCCAATTATTTCTACTCTCTCAGCTGAGCTTTATTGACTCAATCTACCCAAAGAATGTCATTCCACCCAATGAATGCTGTGAGCTCTATATACCATACTTTATCAATAATTAGTAATAATATGACCCATACACAAACAAGGCTGCTAAAATGTTATCATACTTACCATGTAGTTATTTCAAACAGGATTTGATTTTCACCAATTATTAGAGATGATGCTTAATTCAAAGTAATATTTGTTGTGGTGCTCTGCCAAGCAATATCAAGAGATTAAATTATCAAAGGCCTATGGACTCAAAACTCTCAAAGACATCAAAAACAAGAAAAGTCTGAGAAACCATCTCAGTCTAAGCAGCCCAAGTAGAAATAACTAAATGTAATTAGGTATCCTGGATGGGATCTTGTAACAGAGAAAGGACATTAGGTTAAATAAAAACTAAGGAAATCTGAATAAAGTATGGACTTTATTAATAATAATTTGTCAGTATTGTTTCATTATTTGTAACAAATGTTCCATGCTATACTATATGTGTATGTATACATATAGTATACATATACTATACTACTTTATGATGTTTATTTTATTTTATTTTTATTGTTTTTCAAGTATGTTAATAATAGTGGAAATTTGTGCCAGGGATGAGAGGACATACAAAAACTCTCTGTACTAGTTTCTTAATTTTTCTGTAAACATGAAACCACTTTAAATATAAGATCTATTTTATTAAAAAGACCTATGTGAGTGAACTGTTTATATTATGGTAGGATCTGGGAAATAAGCACTGCAAAATACAACTATTAAAAGACTAAGAGAGGACAGATTTAAAACATGGAGTGGGAAGAAAAGGGGCAACACCCCAGAAACACAATAGGTGGTTTTAAATGTTTCTGTTACTGTCTTTAGAAGCTCCTTTCCTCAACATAGTTGCTTCAAATATAATCAGTGTTAACACTCTCCTCTGGCAGCTGCTGTTTCTATTTTCACCCCCTGTTAATCTGGATATGGGACATCTGCAAATTCCTCCAAAGAAATTACTAGCATAAAATATTAATGAAAAATGTAGTTGTTTCTGTTGATTTTGTAGGGGAAATGGTGAAGGCTTTTATGTTGAATGTGACCTACAATCTTTATTTATCCCTTACATTGGAGGTTTATACAGATATTATTAAGGCAGCTAGGGAAATTTGAATATATACTGAATATTATACATTGTATTGTATCAAGTTTAAGTTCCTGAGTGGGACAGTTGTACTGTGGCCATATAGAAGAATGGCCTTGTTCTTAAGACACACATGCTGAAGTATTTAGTGGTGAAATTTCATGATGTCTACAACTTTCAAATAATTCAGAAAATAACATACATATACACATTTCTCTCTGTATCTACTTTTTTTACCTGCTTATGGATATACAAAGTGTAACTACACATCTGTTTATAAAGCATACCCACTCAGCAGACAGGTGGTGACTGGGGGGTGTGGCAAGGGCAGGTGTGGCCTCTCCTTCTTTGTGCATTGGGACGTCCAGATAATGCCCAGGCTTAGGCACCAAGAAAATCTAGACTTCACAGCATGTCTTTGACCACCTCAGGGAAACTGTTATAATGGCTGCAATGTAGAATTACGTAAACTTTATGAACCCAAGTGTGGTTGGAGTTGACGTTCAGGACAAATACATATAAATCACTCTGGAAGGTTGCACAGCCATTTACTTCCAAGCGCAAAGTAGTGACTGCTTTCCATTGTGAAATCTCTTATTAGTGCAGCAAGAACCAAAGCATATGTGTAAGAACATCCTCCTGTAGAGAAACAATGGAACATAAATCTACTAGTATTGCATTCACAGATATGATTTCAGTAAACGAGAGACTTATATACCAACCATATCCTCAGGACCCAGAAAAACTTTTGACTCAAGAATTCAAAATCACTGTGAAAGAAATCAGTCTCAGTAGTTGTCTCCAAGGCTGAGAAGCAATGGATTTGGTAATACAAACATAAATTAAGTGCTCAGATTGATGAATTGACAGCTTCAGCAAGAGGGAGCATAAGAACATGGATGATGGCAGCAGCAGCATGTGTAGAGAAATAATGATGAAAGTTGGTATACAACACCCACAGGCCTCTACTCGCAATATATTTATTTGTTATGTTAAAAATACAACTATATTTTAGGTAGAATTTTTTTAATAAGCTGAAGAAAGGCCGTGCCACATTTTTTATCAAAACCAAGAGGTGCAGTTTTCTAAATGAAAGGGATCATCTGAAATTATTAGTTTTGTTCAAAATGACTGTGGTTTTGAGGATTCCAGTATCTATGTGAAAAATTAACAGTTTTTGAAAAGTACTTGGAAATTGATGTTATCACATTAACTTTCTTAAGGTAAAATTTTTTTAAGGTAGATTTTTAAAGCTTTTCATGCACTGGAAACCTACCTGGCTTTGGACCAACCTCGAAACAAAGCAGAGCCACCTTCTAAATATACACAATTGCCCTACTGCAGTAAACTTCAAGAAGGAACTCACTTTAAAAGGAGAAATTGCATATATTTAAAAAACATCAATTTATGTAAAATAACTTGCTCTGCTATAAACCACCATTAAAAACCACAGTGTTTTAATTTGGTACTTACATTACATTTTTGGACTAAAAATTATCACTAAAGTAATATGTAACACCAACAAAAATATGATTTCATTGTATTGTCAAGTACTGCATTGATTTTCCCAAGATTTTTAACTTATTAAATAAATGTATGACCATCCTTGAATTTGTACTTTATGACTTAGCATGCTGTATCATGAACTGGTTATGTTAACTAAAAATAATTAAGTCATTACCAGAAAAAATACATATTCTTTCTCTTTCTCTCCTATATATACTGATGTGTATATATATCTATACATATATATGATGCAGACCCCAACTCATGGGGTCTGCCACATTGTGGATGAGACACAAGACAGTCACATGGACTACTGAGTCCTGTGGAGGAAAAGGGCGAGTGGCTTTACTCTCAAGGGGAGCAAAAGCCACAGCCCTTGTCATGACAGGCCTTTATTTCTTTTCTCAGCACATTACATGATGGTCCTCATTTACTATGCACAAGTTGGCTTTAGGTGGTTACCTTTTACAGAAAACAAAGGAGATGATGCCACTAATCACATCACAGAAGAAGGATATTTGCAAATGAAAAGAGAAAGGTAGTTGAACAGGTTACACGCATCCTTGGAAGGATGGATTTTGGGAAGTTACTTTGCAGTAAACATTTGCTGCCTCAATTCAGGGTGAGGGAGTTTTAGCAAAAGCAAGTGTCAAAGTGCCCTAGGTACATTGCAGACCTGATTCCCCACAGGAGAACCTATCCGTGGGCGCAGGTCCTGTGCATCTCCGAGTGGGAGCTGGGCCCACAGCATGCAGAATGGTCTCCTACATATAACTCCATATATATCTACCAATGTGTATATATACATATATCTATATCTATATATATACTGTATATATATTACACATACATATATCTCCATGAATATAATATATGGCAAAGTGCATGTGTGTGTGTGTGTATGTGTGTGTGTGTATAGTCCAGAAATTATCCAGCTATGTAGCCATGTAATATGAAAAATAGAGACATTTATTAAAAAAGATACAAGAAACATTGTACATAGGACAATGATTCCTCAGTCCCCTTCAAAGTAGCCACCTTAGGACTTCACATTGCTCTCCCCACTGCAGCGCATTCTTCCTTCTGCTCTAGTAGCAGAAGCCCCAGAACAAATTTTGCCACACTACATTTCATGCCAAGATCCTGGGTCAAAATCTCAGACACAGTTGTTTTTGGAATCTTCAGATCACCTTCTAGTTCTTGCATTGTCAGTTGCCCATCTTTGTTGATTGTAGCATGTACACATTCAACATTTCCAGGTATCTGCTTGCTACAGGCTTTCCAGAAAGTAGATCACTTTCAACAGATTCTCAGTCATCTTTGAAGCATTTGTGCCCCACTTTTATTTGCACTGCACTCATTGCATCATCCCCAAAGCCTTCTGAGTAGTTTCCTTGGAGGAATGTTCAAGCTAAATGCAAAGTTTGATGCAGATTTGTTGCTCTACTTGCTCGGTCATTTTGAATGCAAAGGCCACACAGTATACATGCTCACTCAATGGTGCCTACCATAATCATTGACTAGTACACTGAAGTCATCATTGTTTACACATGCACATTCCAGTCCACTTTCCTTGGCTGCCAGCTTACATTAATGTTAAGCAAATTATTCTCATTATATTAACAATGGCTGGACTTTTTCTGGACTCCGTGTGTATGTGTGTGTGTGTGTGTGTGTGTGTGTGTGTGTAATGTAAGGAGTATACCAATGTCTATTGTACCATTTTTGCAGCTTTTCTAAAGGTTTGGTATTTTTCAAAATAAAACATTTATGGGAATCCCCCTTAATATGTCTGTTCTTCAAAATCCATACTTGTTTCCCCACTACCAGGTACCTCTCTTTAATACTCCTTCACCAATACTGCTCCACCTTTGATGGGTCTGGAGTTTTCCACTAGATTGATTTCTCTCTCCCAGTTCAAATATGTTTCCTTTGTTTGTACAAAGCATTTACCTCTGCTTCGCTTCTATCCCCAAAATCACAATTCTAAACCCATCAAAAATTTTAATGAAATCTTAGAGACTCTAGTTTGGAAGGACCACCCTCCTGAGAATATAGTCTAATGATCATCATGTGCAACTGAGTTTGTGTTTTGAGATATCATCCCTACCCCAGGTAGCAAAACAAAAATTGCTATTTGGTAATATTCCTACCAAACAGTACTTCTCAAGAGTTCTGTGGAATGGAATTTTCTTCATCTCATTTCACAACTAGAGGACTCCAACATGGCACTAAATTAGAAAAACTGCTGATATTTCTAACTTTACTGCATGTTATCTGAAGCTAGATTTGAAGGCTTCTTTTTAGTTCCCAGCTTTTATCTTTTTCATTTATCTGTTCTAGTAGTTTTTTTGTGGAATCTTTGGGGTCCTTTATGTGCAGTATCATGACATCTGCAAATAATGACAGCTTTACTTCTTCTTTTCCAATTTGGATGCATTTTATTTCTTCTTCTTGTCTGATTGCTGAGGCTAGGACTTCCAGTACTATTTTGAATAAGAGATGTAAAAGCAAACATCCCTGTCTTATTCCCAGTCTTAAGGGGAACACTTGTATTTTTGCTGTTGACTATGATGCTGGCAGTGTGTTTGTCACATATGGCCTTTATTATGTTTAGCTTTGTTCCCTCTATTCTCACTACATGAGAGTTCTGATCATAAATGGGTTTTCTTCATCTATTTTATCAAATGCTTTTTCTTCATCTATTGATATAATCATGTGGTTTTTATCCTTCATTTTCATTACATGGTGAATCCCATTTATTGATTTGCAAATGTTATATCATAGTTGTGTTCCCAGAATAAATTCCCTTCAATCATGGTGTATTATCTTTTTGATGCATTGCTGTATTCAGTGTTGTCAAGGATTTTAGCTTCTATGTTCATCAGTGATACTGGCCTATAATTTTCTTTCTTTTTAGTGTCTTTATCTGGTTTTGGAAATAGGATAATGCTGGCCTCATAAAATGAGTTTAGAAGGCTTCCCTCCTGAATTTTATGAAATAGATTGCATAGGAGAGCTGTTAGTTTTTGGAGTGTTTGGTAAAATTCACCTATGTAGCCACTGGTCCAGAACTTTTTGTTTGTTGGGAATTTTTTTATTACTGTTTTAATTTCATTAGTTGTAATCTGTTTACTCAGATTCTCTGATTTTTCTTGATTAAATTTTGGAAGATTGTATGTTTCTAGGAATTTATCCATTTCATCCAGGTTGTCCAGTTTGTTGTTCATAACATTTTCTTGCAATCCTTTGTATATCTTTGGTGTCAGTTGTTATTTATCCTCTTTTATTTCTGTTTTTATTTATTGGGGTCCTTTCTCTCTTTTTTTTTTTTCTTGATTAATCTGGTTAAAGCTTTGTCAATCTTGTTTATCTTTTCAAAGAACCAGCTCTTGGATTCATTGATCTTTCATATTTTTTAAACTCTATTTCATTTATTCCTGCTCTGATCTTAATTATTCCCTTCCTTCTACTCACATTAGACTTTGTTGGTCCCTTTCAAATTCCTTTAAGTGTGCAGTTAGATTGTTTATTTGAGCTCACTCTTTTTTCCTTCCTTCCTTCCTCCCTCCCCCTCTCTCTTCTTTCTTTCCTTCCTTTCCTCTTTCTTTTTTTCTTTCTTTCTTTTTCCTTCCTTCCTCCCCACTCCCTCCTTCCTTCCTTCCTTCCTTCCTTCCTTCCTTCCTTCCTTCCTTCCTTCCTTCCTTCCTTCCTTCCCTTCTTTCTTTCTTCTTTCTTCTTTCTTGAGATAGGCCTATAATGTTATGAATTTCCCTCTTAGGATTGCTTTCCCAGTGTCCCACAGGTTTTGGATTTTTGTGTCCTCATTTTTGTTTGTTTCAAGGTATCTTTTAATATCTTTTTCAGGGTATCTTGATCTCATCAATCCATTCATTGTTTAATAACATGTTACTTAGCTTCCATATCTTTGCATGTTTTTCAGTGTTATTTTGGTTGATTTCTAATTTCATAGCATTGTGGTTAGAGAAGATGCTTGATATGATTTCAATCTTTTTAAATCTATTGAGACTTGTTTTGTGTCCTAGCATGTGATCTATCCTAGCACATGTTCCATATGCACTTGAAAAGTATGTATATTCTGCTGCTTTGGGATGAAATGCTCTGAATATATCAATTAAATGCTTCTGATCTAGTGTGTTGTTTAAGGCCACTGTCTCCTTGTTGATTTTCTGACTGGAAGATCTATCTATTGAAGTCAATGGGGTGTTAAAATCTCCATCTATGACTGTATTTATGTCAGCCTCTCCTTTTATATCCATCAATATTTGCTTCACATATTTAGGTACTTCTATGTTGGGTGCATAAATGTTTACTAGGGTTATATCCTCTTGTTGGATTGTTCCCTTTATCATTATGTAGTGTCCTTCTTTGTCTCTTGCTAGCCTTGGTTTTAAAGTCTATTTTGTCAGAATAAGTAACACTATCCCATCTTTCTTTTCTTTTCTATTTGCCTGAAATATCTTTTTCCATCCCTTTACTTTTAGTTTGTGTGTATCTTTTGATCTGAGATTTGTCCTTTGGAAGCAGCATATATACGGGCCTTTTTTCTTATCCATTCAGTTTCCCTCTATCTTTTGGTTGAGCATTTAAGCCATTTACAGTTAAGGTAATTATTGATAGATATGTATTTAGTGCCATTTTATTGTTAGATTGTTTTCTTCTTTTTACTTTCTCTTTGCTCCTTCTTCTCTTCTCTTTCTCCTCCCCCCCTTCCCTCCCTTCTCCTTCTCCTTCCTTCTTCTTCCTTCTTCCCTTCCTTCTCCTCCTTCTTCCCAGCCCTTTAACATTTCTTGCAGTACTGGTTTGGTTGTTAACAAACTCCTCTGTCTTTTTCTTGTCTGGGAAGCTCCTTATTTCTCCTTCGATTTTAACTGATAGCCTTCCTGGGTAAAGTAGCCTTGTTTGTAGGTCCTTCCTTTTCAACATTTTGAATATTTCACACTGCTCCTGCTGGCCTGAAACGTTTCTGATCAGTAATCAGATAATTGGTGCCCCCTTGTAGGTAACTACCTGCTTTTCTTTTGTGGTTGTTAGGATTCTCTCCTTATCTTTAAGCCTTGTCATTTTAATTTGATGTGTCTCAGTGTAGGCCTCTTTGGGTCCAACTTGTTTGGGACTCTTTGAACTTCCTGGACTTGCATGACTTTTTCTTTCACCAGATTAGGGAAGTTTTCAGTCCCTTTATTGCTCTCAAATAGGTTCTCAATCCCTTGCTCACTCTCTTCTCCTTCTGGTATTCCCATGCTTCAGTTGCTATTGCGCTTCATGTTGTCCAAAATGTCTTAAGCTTTCTTCATCTTTTTTTTATTTTATTTTAATCATTGTTTACATACAGTTTTCTGTCCTTTACTCCCATTCCAGCCCACCCACCCATCCCTCCCCACCTCCCTCCCATTTTCAACCCCTCCCTAGTTTTTGTCCACGTGTCCTTTATATTTGTTCCTGTAAACCCTTCCCATTCTCCCCTGAAATTCCCTCCCCTCTCCCCTCTGGTCACTGTCAGCCTGTCCTCTAGCTTTCCTCATCTTTTAAAATTCTTTTTCTTTTTGCTGCTCTGCCTGATTATTTTTTTCTACCTTGTCTTCCAAATCACTGATTCGATCCTCTTCTTCATCTAACTGAGTCTTTATTCCTTCCAGTGTATCATTTATCCCAGGTATTGCATTCCTTATTTCTGACTGATCCTTTTTTTTTATGGTTTCTATGTCTTTTTTCATGTTGTTGAATATCCTTATAATCATTACTCTAAACTTTCTATCTGATAAATTGCTTACTCCCATTTCATCTAGTTCTCCTGGAAAATTCTCTTGTCCTTTTATTTGGGGTCTATTTCTTTTCCTTCCCATTTTGGCTGCTCTTTGTATTCTCTGCCTTTGATGTTAAACTAATCAGCCATCAGAGAGATGAGTCATTAATCTAATCAATCTGTACTCTCCTCAAGTATCCCTAGTCCACTCTACCTTTCCTCTATAGCAACCAGGGTAAGTGACTACTAATGAAATGTTGTGCTTTGGCCCTTTAAAAAGTTCTCTGCCTCTACAGCCATCTCTTTCTGGCTGACAAAACTCCTGCTGCTTTTCATAGCTGGATGTTTTCTGGGTTCCCTTCCAACTCTGGCTATGTAGGCTGGGAGCCCAGATTGGGGTTTAGATCCCACACTTCTTGGGAGGAACCCCAAGTTGCTGAAATATCCCCCCAGTACTTCAACTACCCTCTGTGGGAACCCAACCAACCCTCTTGTGTTTCCTCGGCATTGCCTATTGGTCATGTTGTGCTGAAGTGTTTTGTTTTGTCTGTCCATGGTTATGAGGCATCTCTCCAGCTAGTGTTCAGTTGGTTATTCAAGATGATTTCTCTACAATTTAGTTGTAATTCCAGATTGGTCCTGGGAGGAGTTTAGTGTAGCTTTTGCTTACTCTTCTGCCATCTTGGGTCTCCTCTATTTTCTTTTCTTCCTTTTTCTCTTAACTTTCTCTCTTTCTCTTCCCATTAGAAAGAGGGTCTTTTCACCAGCCCTCACCTACTTCCTTTCTTCTTCCCCCTAAAGCATCCTCTCTTCTCCCACCTCTTCATTAGGGATCACATCCTACTCAGACTTGATTCTCAACAGCAAAACTGTGAATAAAGAAATACTGTGTTCATATAATAATATGTAAATGAGGGACACTGGCATTTAAAAAGAGGTTTGTACAATGGTTTCACTTTCAGCTCACAAATAACTGAGTAAGAGATAACAAATTTATTGTCCTCTAACTTATTTTACCCTTTACATGATAAAAATTCATATTTAATCAATACATACTCAAGGGATATATCTAATTTCCAGGTTGCTTGTAGAATGTCAAAGCATTAAGAGATGGAGCATCTGATCCTTGGCTGTCTGTATCACCTTAGCTTCATTAACCATCATCTTGTTTCATATTTGTTTATTAGACATGCAGATGATTGCTGCATCTTCCCCATGATCCCATTTAAAAACCTCCTGTGGGTACAACAACTATCTTTTCAACTTCCGTACATACTCTAGGGTACACAAAAATTCACTCCTCTCTCAGAATGACTCACAGATACTGTGTGGTGCCTAAGATCCCATCAACTCCTGTGGCATTCTCAGGCCACAAAATCATGCATCTGCTTCCAGGCCACATTATGATGCCTGGGACTACTCTGTAAGCTGTCCCAGACTCATACCTGACACACAACCCTTTAGCCTGTGAAATCTTGGTTCTCCTTGAGTCTCTATCTAAGAACACATCTAGATTACCTCTCCTCTAAGTTCCCACAAACTTACCTGGTGTCTTTGTCATTTCACTCCTCTTTACTCATTCCTTTTCGGTAAAAGGAATCAGGGCTCTTCAGAAACTTCCCAATTCCTGATCTGGAGAAGAAAATGTTAAAAACAAGCCTGGCACAGTTTGTCTTTCCAGAAAGCAAGAAGGCTATCAAAGATTAACATGCTTACTTCAAAAGGAGTCAAGTCGAATTGAAGAGGCTCCCATGAAGAAGATGGAGCTGGAGCACAGAGGAGATTCATAACTGTGATGAATTAAAATACACTAATTTTTTCATAATGTATGATGTATTTATAGTAAAACTACAAAAGAAAATGCATTTTTCACTATGAGAGGATACAAGAGAAACAACTCACTTTGAAAATGGTTAAATTGAAGGAAAGAATCAAGTATTTATCCTATTTTTCATGTACAAACTTTAAGTTTGGATAATTAATTCATTGATGATGATAAGTTTCTCTATACTTAATTTATCCAATAAATAAGTAAAAAGAGAATGAGAAAATTAGAATATCACTTTCTTTCTTTAACCCTTGTGAATGAATAGCCCTATCCAGGTAATTAGTGTCACAATAACAACAGCAAAAAATAAATTTAAAAATATCCCAGATATTATGTACCTCCTGATGTACCTATATAATCTATGAAGTATTTTTACAAAAAAAAAATTTGAGCTAGAATCGAATCATACCTTTAGAACTAACTACCAGTTCACAGGAAATGCAGGGAAGAAAAACAGGGGAACTGTTAAATAAAACCAAAAATCTTCATCAACAAAACCTAGTCTGCAAGACAAACAACCCATTTTTTCAACAACAAAAAAAGAAAACTGCAAGAAAATATTAGAGGGGAGAGGAGGGAAAGAAGAGATGGAGGGACCCATAGATTCAAAGAGATTTAAGATTGGTACTTTATACCATATACAAAAATTAACTAAAAATGGATAAAAGACATAAACATAAGAACTAAAATTATAAACCTCTTAAAAGAAAACATCAGAGAAAAGCTTCATGATATTGACATTGGCAATGATTTCTTGGATATGAAACCAAAGCACAGGCAACAAAAGTAAAAATAGATAATCGGACAACATCAAAATTCAAAACTTCTGTGTATCAAAAGACACACTTAATAGAGTAAAAGGTAACCCCTGGAATGGGAGAAAATATTTGCAAATTACATATCTGTCAAGGGGTTAATATTCAGAATGTAAAGAACTCCTAAAAATTAACAACAAAAAACCCCAAACACCCTGGTTTAAAAAAGGTGGGGGTGGGAACAAAAGAGTTCAATAGACATCTCTCCAAAGAAGACATACAAATGGCCAAGAAACACATGAAAAGAAGCTCATTCTTAGTCATTAGGGAAATGCATATCAAAACCACAATGGAGTACTACCTTACACCATTAGAATGGTTACTATTTAAAAACTAAACCAAAAAAAAAAACCCCTAGAAAACAAGTTTTGCAAAGATGTGGGAAAATTGGAAACCTATGCACTGTTGGTGGGAATGTAAAATGTTGTTTTAAAATGTGTTTTCTCTCCCTTTCTGAAGTACCTCTTTTTACCCTTACCCTCAGCTTTCACAATAGTAGGAAACCACTCTTGACAGATGTTTTACAACTGTAGGACTTTCTTCTGAATCTGGTAAAATCAGAACCTACCTGATGTGTAATGAAAAGACTGACTAAACATTTTCTTCTGTTCATAGAGAAAAACTGTTTCAAAAGGGGTTAAATTCACACAATGGCAATATATTCAACTGAAGTTCAAAGATACTGAATTCAAGCCATGCTTGATTCAAAGTAGTTGAGTAACCCAAGGAAAGTTGCTGAAATGACTAGGGCTTTAGACACTTCATTGTACACTGAGAATGTTCCAGAAGATGATCTTTAAGGCAGCTTCCAGTTTTAAAATTCTGTACTTCTTGGAATTAATGCGTATGATTAAGAATTGGTATGACACAAAATTTATAAATAATGCAAAACCCAGTCTCCTCCATCACAGATTTTTATCCACTTTTCCATTTTTTTTACCTGCTTTAAAGACTTTTACTGCCAGTACCACAAGAAAAGATAAAAAGTAACAATGAATTAGCCCTGGCTGGCGTAGCTCAGTAGATTGAGTGCAGGCTGCGAACCAAAGCATCGCAGGTTCGATTCCCAGTCAGGGCACATGCCTGGGTTGCAGGCCACAGCTGCCAGCAACTGCACATTGATGTCTCTCTCTCTCTCTCTCTCTCTCTCTTTCTCTCTCTCTCTCTCTCTCTCTCTCTCCCCCTCTATTCCCTCTCTAAAAATAAATAAATAAAAATCTTTAAAAAAAAAAAGTAACAATGAAGTAGACCATGAAAAACATGCAACATTTTTTTAAATCTCTGAAAAATGAAGTCTCTAAACTTTGTTTCCATATGCCTAAATGAGTTACCCTTGCTAAATATCAAATAAAAAGCTCTCAAGCATTTTAAGCAACTACTAAGTTTCTTCATGTCTATCAAGTACATTCTTAGCTGACTAGATAGAATGGTCATGTTTGGTGTCAGTACCACAAAATTCAGGAAGGAAATGAATGTTAGGACTTTTGCTTTTGGAATCAGAAGAATTCAAAGTTCTTTGAACTCAGAGTCCGAAAACACCAACAGATCTGAGTTTCAATTTCCTCTTTTATAAAATGAGAATGTAATACCTCCCTGACAAGGTCATTGTGAAGATTGGTAAAAAACAATGTAAAAGCAATAGCTACATAGCAGATGCTCAAATTATATTTCCTCCCTCCTTCCTTCTTTCTAGTCTCACACACACAAAAAAAACACTCCAAAATATTTGCACCCCAAAAAGGACTTATTTGAATGATATTTAAAAGGGCAGTATAGCCCAATAAGGGAGAAAAAGGAGAAAGTTTTAAGATTAATCAATCAAAATAGAAAAAAATCTGGAAAGGCAAATTTTAAATGTAAACAGTAGTCATCTTTGGATTGTGGGAATCACTTCCTTCTTTTTTCATCTTTATTTCAATCTATATTTTCTAATTTTCCCACAATGAACATATTATATTCATATTTAAGATTTTAAATAAAATTATATAAACCTACCTGAACCCATTAATCAAGCTGAACACCACTTCCTATTGATGTGATGCAACAGGAAGATTATAGCACAGCCAATGAAGTATTCTTGCCTAAATAAATAACCTAAATTAAACCCTTCTTCCAGATCTATCAGTTAAAAAAAAAATACAAGGGATGCAGAAATATTTTAAATGATACTGTGGAAACATAGCTAGAAAAAAAAATTGAGGAAATTCAGAACACATAACCCAACTTTTTAATCAATAAATGTTAGTGGAGATAGAGAATTTATAGATTAAAATAGACTTCAGGGAATAGCAACCAAATGCGTGAATCCCAGTTCAAATAAATCGAGTATAAAAAGCCATTTTTGAGCCACCTGAGGAAATACGAACACATATTTAGATGACGAAAAGAATTACTGTTACTTCTGTTAAAGATGTTTTTAATGGTATTGTGATTTTTTTAAAAAAAAATATGTATTGCATTATGTATAAGTGAAATGATATAATATTTGAGAGTTGCTTTAAAATACTCCAGCACAATATAAGGGAGGATAGATAAAATAAGAAAGACAAAATGTTGCTAATTGGTAAAACTGAACAATGGTCTTATGTGAATTTATTACAGTAATGTTTCTATTTTGTGTTTATGTTGGAAAATTTTCATAATAAAAAGTTAAAGATGCATATGATCTTTAAAAAACAAAAAGGTAGTGGTTGGTGGGCAAATGTGTCTCTTCTGTTTCTGCTCTCTCCTTGCTATAGTCTTTGCCTGGTCCTCTGTTCTGATCACACACCAAGTGACCATACAATCTGCACACCTAGGAATGGCTGTGTCAGTAACATTGAAAATTGTGTTTCAAAGTCATTGCCAAGAGATCTGGGATTTTTAACAATGACTGCAGGAAACCCATGGCTTCTGGGATAAGGTATGACTCACAGAAGGACTTTCCATTTTTTGGTAAGGACCACTTTTTGTGAAATAACAGGTCAACAGGTCTTGTCTTAAGCTCATTGTTTTAAGTGAACTTTACTGATAGTCATCAATGCTGAAAGAAGGAAGTTTCTGACAATTACTTAGTTATTTGTTTTATTATTTTTTGGAATTTTTGTTTGTGTGTTGTATTGTGTTGTTTGCAGTATTTTTTTTAGTCTGAACCAATATCTGTGACTTTTTTGCTCTGGTTTAAGTTCTCCTTACTTACATGCCTCATGTGTGTGGTTCTGTGATCAACCAGAACTGGCCGTTGTCAGGGCCTTCCTCATCCTTGGCCAAAACCCTTCTGCCTAGAATTGAGCATATTTACCAGACTTGTTTAATTTAGCACAGTCCTTCACAAGAGCCACATGAATTTTTTATTTAGAAGGTTCAGTTTTTATGTATATGGGGTTTTTAAAAAAACTAATTATAGTACTCTGTTTCCCATATTTATTATTTCTGACCAGAATCTGATGTGAAATGTTCTTGTTTTTAAAAGAGCCATAACCATCTTCCTGACCTTGGGCTTAGCAAATCTGGGGAGAATGAGTCAGGTATATAAGATTCAAAACCCTCCTAGGCATGAACCCCATCCATGGCTCCAAACAGAGCTGACATAATAACCAACTGATATTACATGAATATTAAATATCCTATCAAAATCTGCAAAACAAATTCTCATTGTTTAAATATTACAAAAAGAGGTGTCCCATAAAACAGTTTCATTAGTCAACATCCTTTCTTTCACTGGAAGCAGTGAGACTTACAGAGAAAGAGAGTCAAGCTTATTATTCTTTCAACCACTACATTCAGGCTGAAATGGCCAACTTCTTGGGCAAAGTTTAGTTCTGCAATCTGCACACATGGGTGTTCACTGAATGTTACTTATTGATCACCAGAGAGTTGGATTTTCTGGGTCATCTATTAAAAAAACATTTTACTTTAGAGACACTGTAGGCTTAAAAAAAGATCACAATTAGGATTGCATATTTGAAGTGAGTATCTGATAAATGAAACACTTGATAAAATTATTTATTAGAATGAATCGGGAGGTCTGGAAGATGGCAGCATTGTTGAAGGGATCGTAATCCCCTTCCCCTGTGCGCGGGAGAGGAAACGGCTGATTTGAGGAGGAACGGAGTAAGGGGCCACCAATATCACAACATTTATGAAAATAAGACATCAAAAATTATAGCAGACATTGAAAAACCAGACGGTAAGGAGAGTGCTTCAGGATAATAAGAGCCCAGGGATCAGCGCAGGGACCAGGGAGGTTGCAGCCCCCAGGCTGGGTGCTCCTGGGTCTGTCTCAAGGCACCTGAGAGAGCAGAGTCACCACTCCCCTCCCTGGACAACAAGGACTGAGCAGCACAGGGGGAGGCCTTGTTGCTTGAAGGCACAGAGAGGGGAGTGAGACTGAGGGACATTCTCACAGGGGCTGTGAGCACCCATGCACACAGGGGAAGAGTGTGCGCCCCAGTCTGCGTGACCAAGGGTGGCCTGGTCCTGCGTCTGCGCCCCCAACTGGGTGAGAGTGTGGTTTTGTGGAAGACCCAGACCCCACAGCCCTGAACAAGGAAAGGGCACGGGCGTTCGTGGGTTTCTCCAGCCTGTGGTGGTGATCTCGGGCAAGCACGCACCCCTCCAGGATTCCCGACTCTGACACTGTGAACCCGGAAAGGACGTGGCGCAGCAGAGAAGCTGGGAAAGTGCAGGACTCCTTGCAATTCCTGGAGCGTGCACTGTGAACCTGGAAGAGAGGTGGGTGCTTCCCACAAACATAGAGCCCACTGCAGTGAAGTTGGGGAAGTGCGCGACTCCTTGGGATCCCAGGAGCTTAAACCCTGAACCCAAAGCAGCACATCCACCCTGGGGAGAGTGCACGGCTAATCCTAGGGGCAGTACCCTAGAGACTGACTGAGTTCTGACTGGGAAGGAGGAAAAGCATTCCAATCGCCCCTCAGCCTGCTGAAGCCAGTAAGACCAGAAAAACTGGTTTGGCCAGTTAGAAACCAACAAGAGGGTTTTGGGGTTTTTTTTGGTTTTTGTTTTGTTCTGTTTGTTTTTTGTTTGTTTGGGTTTTTGGCTGTTGTTTGTTTGATTTTATCTTGTTTTTTTAAGTAACTTTGTATTTTTTAACTCTTATTATTTTTATATCTCTCAATTCTTTATGTATCTCTTCCTTTCATCCTAGTGCTATTACTTCCACTTCAAATCTATCTCTCCTGCATTCCATCTTTTGCTTTTTTTTTGAGCCTGCAAGTTACTGCAAATTTGGATTATCTTTTTCTCTTTTCTGACATTTTTTATTTTAATAGTATTTTGGTATTCTTTTTCTTTCTGTATAATCTTCTTTGCTTGGCTAGTTATACTGTCATTTGATAGGTTCCCCCTGTTATCTCATTCACAGTGTGTTGATAATTTACTGTCTTTCATTTCTGTTCCATTAGTACACCACTCAAGGCTCTATACTCCTTATTCTTGTTATTTAGATTGCATAGACTGTCATATGATTGTTGCTCTAATATTACTGTAAATAAGACCTATTTCATACAATTATAAATACTACTCAACAGCCCCCCAGATCTCAGACTACTTCACAATTTCCTGAACTCTATTATTGTAGGGGTTATCTCTATTCTTTTACACACTACTCCTATTTACTACTCTTTGTTCCCACCCTACCTCAGAATCTGACTTCCCACAGCCTCACAGCTTTCTAGATCCAACTAACGATACTTTCCTCCCCAATAAGAGTCTTATCTTCTTTCCATTCTTTCTAAAAAGTGGCTAGTGGGGTGGAAGATCATAGTTAACACTATACATAGCCAAAGGATCTACCACCTCTTCTCTCCTGGCTGCAACTGTAAATGTCATAGAATACTGTCTTACTGTCTTAAACCATTTTGCCTTACTCCTCCAACTAATCACAAAAAAGAGTAGGGGGAAACTGCGAACACCCGGATACCCGAAAGAGACTGCACCACTGAAATCTCACAGGTATTCTACCACAGAAGTTCACACCATAAACACAGGGAAGCAGAACAGATCAATTTAAGAAACAGAGACTAACAAGAAGAGTCTCAGGAACAATGAGAAGACAAAGAAACAATCCGCAAATGATGGGAAAGGAGGAAGCCTCAGAAGGAATGCTAAATGAAATAGAGACAACTCAACCATCAGATACTGAGTTCAAAACAATGATTATCATGAAGCTCAATGAGCTCACAACGGGCCGCCAGAAACTACAGGGAAGCTACAACTATCTCACTGCAAAGTATATCAATATGAAAAAGGAAATAGAAACTATCAACAAGGGCCAAGGGGAAATGAAGAATACAATTTCAGAACAGAAGAACATAGTAGAAGGAATAAAAAGCAGGATCGATGAAGCAAAAGATCAGATCAGCGAATTGGAGGACAAAGTAGAAAAAAACACCCAGAAAGACCAAGAAAAGAAAAAACAGGCTCAGAAAGAAAAAAGAGGGATTAAGAGAAATGCAGGACAATATGAAACGTAAAAATATCTGTATAATAGGGATACCAAAAGAAGAAGAGCAAGGCATAGAAAACTTACTTGAAAAAGTAATGATGGAAAACTTCCCTAATTTGATGAGACAAAAAGTCACACAAATCCAAGAAACACGAAGAGTCCCAATCAAGAGGAACCCAAGGAGGCCCACCTCAAGATACATCATAATTAAAATGGCAAAATTCCAAGACAAAGAGAGAATATTAAAGGCAGCAAAGGAAAAACAGGAAGTAGCATACAAGAGAGCACCAATAAGGCTAACAGCTGACTTCTCAATGGAAACACTCCAAGCCAGAAGAGAATGGGAAGAAATATTCCAAGTAATGAGAACCAGAGGTCTGCATCCAAGGCTGTTTTACCCAGCAAGGCTTTCAATCAAAAGAGAAGGCCAAATAAGAAGCCTCCCAGACAAAAGAAGTCTAAAAGAATACACCTCCACCAAACCAGCTCTGCAAGAGATGCTAAAGGGACTGCTTAAGGAAAGGAAGAGAGAGAGAGAGGAACACAAGTACATAAATGGCAATGAATAAGTACCTATCAATAATAACCTTAAACATAAATGGATTAAATGCTCCAATCAAAAGGAATAGAATACCTGAATGGATAAGAAAGCATGACCTACATATATGCTGCCTACAAGAGACCCACCTCAGGATGAAAGACCAGCACAGGCTGAAAGTAAAGGGCTGGAAACAAATTTTCCAAGCAAATGGACAGGAAAAAAAAAAAAGGTGGGTAGCAATACTCATTTCAGACAAAATAGACTTCCAAAAAAGGGCCATAAAGGGAGACCCAGAAGGTCACTTCATAATACTCAAGGGAAGAATCCACCAAAAAGACATAAACATTGTAAATATATATGCACCCAACACAGGTGCACCCAAATACATAAAGGAAATCTTAGAGGACTTCAAATAAGATACTGACAGCAACACAATTATAGTGGGGGATTTTAACACCCCACTGTGAAAAATGGACAGATCTTCCAAAATATCAACAAAAATATCGTGGCATTGAACAATACCCTAGATGAAATGGACTTAACTGATATATACAGAGCCCTCCATCCCAAAGAAGCTAGGTACACATTCTTTTCAAACGCACATGGAACATTTTCAAGGATAGACCACATGATAGGACACAAAACAAGCCTCAACAACTTCAAGAAAACTGAAATCATACCAAGCATTTTCTCAGATCACAAGGGACTGAAATGAGAAACCAACCCCAAGGAAAAAAAACCAAAACACTCAAAATCATGGGGATTAAATAGCATGCTATTAAACAATGAATCGGTAAGGAATAAAATTATGGAAGAAATCAAAAGGTTTCTGGAAACAAATGAAAATGAACTCACAACAACCCAAAACTTATGGGACACAGTGAAGGCAGTCCTGAGAGAGAAGTTCATAGCAATACAGGCATACCTAAAAAAGATAGAAATATTTCAAACAAACAACCTAACCCTACATCTACAAGAACTAAAGGAACGACAACAAAGACAGCCCAGAACAAGTAGAAGGAAGGACATAACCAAGATCAGAGCAGAATTAAATGACATAGAGACTAAAAGCACAATTCTAAGGATCAATGAATCAAGGAGCTGGTTCTTTGAAAAGATAAACAAAATAGACAAGCCTTTAATCAGACTCAACAAGAAAAAAGAAGAGAAGACCCAAATAAACACAATCAGAAATGAAAGAGGAGAGATTACAACTGATACCACAGAAATAAAAAGGATTCTAAGAAATTACTATGAATAACTGTATGCCAAGAAAATTGAAACCCTAGGTGAAATGGACAAATTTCTAGAAAAATATAATCTTCCAAAACTCAATGAAAAACAAGCAGAAAACCTGAACAGACCAATAACAGCAAAAGAAACTGAATCAGTAATCAAAAAACTCCCAACACACAAAAGCCCTGGACCAGATGGGTTCACAGGAGAATTCTACAAAGCATTTAAGGAACAGCTAACTCCTGTCCTTCACAGACTATTCCAAACAATCCAAAAAAATGAAAGACTCCCAAACTCTTTTTATGAGGCCAACATCATCCTAATTCCAAAACCAGATAAAGACATAACAAAGAAAGAAAACTTCAGTCCAATATCGCTGATGAACATTGACGCTAAAATCCTCGACAAAAAATACTGGCAAACCGCATCCAACAATACATTAAAAAGATCATACACCATGATTATGTGGGATTCATCCCAGGGATGCAAGGATGGTTCAATATTTGAAAATCAGTAAATGTAATACATCACATAAACAAAAGCAAAGACAAAAATCACATGATCATATCAATAGATGCAGAAAAAGCATTTGATAAGGAATAGCACCCATTTATGATAAAAACAGTCAGCAAAGTGGGAATAGAGGGAACATTCCTCAACATAATAAAGGCCATTATGAGAGACCTACAGCCAACATATTCAATGGGCACAAACTAAAATCTTTTCCACTAAGATCTGTACCAAGACAAAGTTGTCCACTTTCACCACTTCTATTCAATATAGTATTGGAAGTTTTAGCCACAGCGTTCAGGCAAGAAAAGGAAATATAAGGCATCCAAATCGGAAAGGAGGAAACAAAACTGTCACTGTTTGCAGATGACATGATAGTGTACGTAGAAACTCCTATAGACTACACCAAAAAACTGCTTGACCTAATAAACAAATTTGGCAAAACAGCGGGATACAAAATCAATATCGAGAAATCAAAGGCATTTCTGTACACCACCAATGAAACAGCAGAAGCAGAAATCAAGAAAAAAATCCCATTTGAAATAGCAAAAAGAAAAATAAAATACCTAGGAATAAACCTAACCAAAGAGGTAAAAGACCTGTATTCAGAAAACTACATAACACTGAGGAAAGAAATCAAGGAAGATTATGAAATATATACCGTGTTCATGGATTGGAAGAATTAATATCATCAAAATGACCATATTACCCAAAGCAATTTACACATTCAATGCAATACCTATTAAAGTACCAATGGCATATTTCACAGACATAAAAAAACACTTCGAAAATTTATATGGAACCATAAATGACCCCAAATAGCTGCTGCAATTTTGAGAAAGAAGAGTAAAGTAGGAAGGATCACAATACCTGACACTAAACTACACTACAAGGCCACTGTTCTCAAAACAGCCTGGTACTGGCATAAAAACAGGCACATGGACCAATGGAACCCAACTGAGAGCCCAGAAATAAACCCAAGTCACTATGGTCAATTAATATTTGACAAAGGAGGCAGCAACATAAAATGGAGTAAAAATAGCCTCTTCAACAAATGGTGTTGGGAGAATTAGACAGCTACGTGCAAAAAAATGAAACTGGAGCACCAATGTACACCTTATACAAAAATAAATTCAAGGTGGATAAAAGACTTAAATATAAACTGTGACACCATTAAAGTACTAGAGGAGAACATAGGTAGGAAAATCTCAGATATTTCATGCAGAAACTTTTTTACTGACATGTCCCCTAGAGCTAGGGACATAAAGGAAACAATAAACAAATGGGACCTCATCAAACTAAAAAGCTTCTGCACAGCTAAAGAAAACAGTATCAAAATAAAAAGAGAACCAACTGTATGGGAAAACATATTTGCCAATGATACCTCAGACAAGGGTTTAATCTCCAAAATATATAAAGAACTTACACGACTCCACTCTAGAAGACAAGCAACGCAATTAAAAAATGGGCAAAGGACTTGAACAGACACTTCACCAAGGAGGACTTACAGAGGATCCAAAGACACATGAAACGATGTTCAATACTGCTAGCTATCAGAGAGATGCAAACTAAAACCACAATGAGCTACCACTTCACATCAGTCAGAATGGCCATCATAAACAAATCAACAAACAACAAGTGTTGGAGAGGTTGTGGAGAAAAGGGGACCCTAGTGCACTGTTGGTGGGACTACAGACTGGTACAACCACTGTGGAAAACACAATGGAATTTCCTCAGAAAACTAAAAATGGGCCTGCCTTTTGACCCAGCAATTCCACTGCTGAGACTATATCCTAAGAATCCTAAAACACCAATCCAAAAGAACCTTTGCACCCCAATGTTCATAGCAGCAAAATTTACAATAGCTAAGTGCTGGAAGCAACCTAGATGCCCATCAGCAAATAAATGGATCAAAAAACTATGGTACATTTACACAATGGAATTCTATGCAGCAGAAAGAAGGAAGGAGCTCCTATCCTTTGCAACAGCATGGATGCAACTGGAAAGCATTATGCTAAGTGAAATAAGCCAGGCAGTGAAAGACAAATACCATACGATCTACCTTTATTAGGAACCTAAACAACAAAACAAAGAAACAAGCAAAATATAGTCAAAGACACTGAAATAGAGGACAGGCTGAAAGTGACCAGAGGAGAGAGAAGAGGGCGTTTCAGGGAAAAATGGGAAGGGTTTACAGGAACAAATTTAAAGGACACATGGAGAAAAACTAGGGAGAGGGTGGTAATGGGAGGGAAGTGGGGAGCGATGGGTGGGCGGGCTGGAATGGGAGTAAAAGGGAGAAAATTGTACTTGAACAATGGTTAAATACAATTTTCAAAAAGAATAATGAATTGATGAGAAGAGGTTAGTTTCTATTTTGAGTCTCTGTATCATTCAGATCTCAAAATATGCAGATTTTTGAACAAGCAGTATCATTCTCAGAATGTTGTTTCCAAACAGGACTTTCACTTGTGAATCAGTATGAATTTCAATATACTGTTTTTTCCTTTTATTCTCCAATGTGATTCAGCATTATCACATTCACAGGATCTCTATATTATAGGTAATTTGAACTTTAGATATTAAAATAAGGAAATAGATTTTTGGCTACTGAAGACACAATGTCCACCTCACTTTCTTAACATGGCAACAAAATTAGTGCCAAATCTTAGGTGTATGCAACTTCCATTCCCATGGCCATTCCAACCCCTAAATAAAAATCTGTAACTAAAAAAGAAAGAAAGTCATAAGAAAAGGTTTGGCTTAGTTTGACGTTAGCCACTGAGCTCTATGACAGTGTCATTTTTTTAGGAGACTATATAAAATCATGTTAAATACACTGAAAAAATTAATTCAGTACGTATTTATTATTTACTATGTGCTTGGTGCTATTCTAGGTAGTGGCAATATAGCAGGAATCAAGAGTAGTCTCTGATCTCAAGGAATTTACATTTTACTTAGAGAGACAGTAAAATATGAAACAAACATAGGTCAGGTGACCAGAACTATGGAGAAAATAAGGCATTGTGGTAGGTAATGGCCAGAAAAGCCCCTAAGGGAGCAGCCTGGAGAACACTTAATTCTAGTGAAGGCACAGATAAGAGGAGATTGTCAAAGACACCCAGGCCCAAGGCCTCATTGATCCATCTCAATGTGTGAAGAATAATGATAAAATAGTACAATTTGTTTCTGGTTGTGGAATGGCTGGGTGTTGGAAAGCAAGGCATAGCCCAAGTGGGCTATGGAGACCACTGAATCCTAGAGAAAACTTTATGAGAGAACAAGGGAGGCTGTGGGAAGGTGTCCTCAATCACTTTATGTTTATTCTTTGCATTGCTTATTAGCTGTTTTAAGCACATCGAGCCAAGTTCTAAACATTATTTTTGCCCATCTTGACCTTGAAGCAGTCTTCACAGTCTGCTTAGAGCAGACAAGAGCCTTGGTAAGATTAAATAAAAATACAATACAAAGGCTCTGAGTGATAGGAGTTGGTGTAAATTGAGATTCTTGGAGGCCAGACTACTTATGATCTTACAGTCCATCGTAAGAACTTTGACTTTTCTCCTGAATAATAATGTTGACATTTGGGCAGAGGAGTGACATTATGTCACTGAAATTTAGAAATGATCACTCTATCTGCCCTGTTTAGAATAGGCTCTAGGGGCTAATATGGATGCAGGAAGACCAGTTAGGAGACTATTGCACTAATCCAAGCAAGAGATGAGAGCACCTTTGACTACTATGTTAGCAATAAAGAGGGAACTAGTTGAATTTCTGATAATCTGTATTTTGAAGATAGAGTGCACCATATTTGCTGATGGATTAGATATGAAGTTTATGAAAAAGGGGAAATAGAGAAGTCAAAGAACTCATATGTATAATCCGTGAACATGAACTAAGGGGGGGAAGATGGGGGGTTGGGGGGTATAGGGCAAAGGGGATAAAGGGAGAAAATGGGATAATTGTAATAGCATAATCAATAAAATATACTTTAAAAGAATACAAAGGGGAATCAAGGATAACTCCACATTTTTAGCCTGAGAAACAGGGGGAAAAAAGAGTTAGAGAAACCATGAAAGGGCTAGGTTTGAAGAGAAAATCAAGTTTAGCTTTGAATATGCTAAATCTGATCTGCCTGCTGGACAGAGAAAATGGGGATTTGGGAAGATAGCTACCTATTCATATACTCTATGGGGGATTTAAATGTGAAGGTACACAAACTGCAGAAGTTTATTTGAAGGAGTAAGTTATATATCTATCTTGGTCTTCAATTCTGAAACAATAGTAATTTAAATTTGTAAGTTGTTTTAGTATTTAAATTATGAATATAAATCTAATCATACTGAAATTGCTGTATTTTTGTATATTTATTATTTATCCTTTACCCATTCCCCCCTCATAAAAACATGATGTTTACAATAAAGATACTTTCCAATTACATCATTAAACAAAGATTTTTTCAATGAGCTGTCAACAAAAATAATTATACACGTGTTCATAGTAATTTTATTCACAGTAGTCAAATATTGGAAACAATCTATATATCCATATGAAGGAGAAATAATGAACAAAGTGTGGTATATTAAAAAAGTGAAATAGTACACAACAATTGCAAGGAAAGGGCTACTGATTCATGTAACAACATGGAATAATGTTAGAAATGTTAAGAGAAAAAACCCAGACTAAAAGATTACATACTATATGATTCCACTCAAATAAAGTTCAAGAATAGCCAAAAACTAATCTATAGTCATAGAAACCAGAAAGTAGTTGCAACAAAGGAAGGAGATGTTGATTGAAAAGGCACACAAGGAAATTTTCTGGGGTGAGGAAAATGTTCCAATGATGTTAACATGGATGTATAAAATTGTCAAAATTCATCGAATATTTATGTGCATTTTATTGCAGATAAATTCTAACTAAAATATACAACAAAACACAAACCAACTACTGAAAGGATTATAAACAGAAAAATCTCTGCTAAAAATAATTAATCTAATTGAGTACAAAGTTAAGCTCCAAGATTCCTGGCAACCAAAGCAAAAGGAAAACAAATTACTTAGTTCTATTATCTAATATCAGTATGTATTAGAAAATTTTCCTAACAGCAAACTTAAGAATATTTAGATGATCAAGGGAAAAGGGGAAGGGTTTACAGGATCAAAGTTAAAAGACACATGGATAAAAACTAGGGGGAGGGTGGTAATGGGAGGGAAGTTGGGAGGGAGGGGTGGGTGGGCTGGACTGGGAGTAAAGGGGAGAAAACTGTACTTGAACAATGATTAAAATAAAATTTTAAAAAAGAATATTTAGATGAGAAACACTACATATTATGTAACATTTTTCACTAGCATTTTCATCAAGTTGAAGAAACATTTTTGTCTTTTACAAAAATATAGAACCTTCAACTTTTATAAAGGTTGAAGGCTCATTTTCGTTTCTATCACTCCTCAACAAAAGCTATGACAGTAAGTCATGGTTCTATGAAGGCTTTTCTATAGGGAGCTAAACGAAGGCATTTAAGGTAGAGTAAGTAGCTTTCTAGAGTGTCAACTAGCCAGAGGAATAGAGGATTTTCAGATTTCACAGTCTTCCCTTTCCTAGACACCTCAGCAGGGTTTGTGACAGGAGTTGGATATCAGATTATCAGGGGTTAACTAAAGTGTAATGTTCTCTGAAGTAGATTAAAACTAGGTATGTGGGGTTTAGCTACTAAACTTGTATTTGGTTAATTATGTTTTCAGAAATGCTCTAAGAAACTGCCATTTTCATGCCCAAATGGAAAACCATGCCTGGCTCTGGGTAAATTAATGGATATAGATACCTTTATCTCTGGCATTCTGGAAACTCAGTTCTGAGTCTCCTTCCATGCTTCCTGGAGGAATATAAAACTGACAAATTAAGCAAGGCAATATTTTTCTATGCATGTGCAGGACTCTCTACTTTTAAGGTATCTAGCATCCTTGGCTCCACCCACTAAATACAAATAGCATCCCTAGTTCTTGTGACAACCAAATATTCACGCTACATTGTAAAACTCACTACCACCCCTTTGTTAATCACTCAGCCTTAAATGAATGTTGCTATCCTTTTGAATGTGGAAGAGCATCTGGCCCCAAATTCCACTCTGTAAAGCATGCAAAAAGACATAATCTTGGTTTGAAACATTTGGAGAGATATATTATCCAGCACCCACTTCTGCCATATAAAAAATATGAATATGGCTCCCACAGAACATTGAATTATTTAGAATGGTGCTACATCTGCATCATGAGCCTGCAGGATGAAATAGCCTCCAAGTAAAACCTTCACCAGCTATATGAGTTGATCCACAAAAATGTAGTTCATTCAACAAACAGTAATTTAATTGCTCACTCAAATGCTGAAGATTATCTGCCAAGAAATACTTTGGTTTTAAAGTTTATGAACTGTTTTTTTTTTAACTTACAGTTGACCAAGAAGTTAATTTCTTCATTCAATATTAAAACCTAGTATGTACCAAGTGGAGAAGACAGTGCTGTTACTAATAGTCTAGTAGAGCAGTTTTCAACCTTTTTCATCTCATGGCACACATAAGCTAATTACTAAAATTCTGTGGCACAGCAAAAAATGTACTTTTTGCCAGTTTGACTAAAAAAAACAGGCTTAATTTTGATTTGTTTCACATCAGAGAGTTATTGTTGTGTTGGCTGTTGTCATATTTTTGTTTGGCAATCTAAGGGAAAACAGGTCAGTGCCCCTGACTAAACAGACAGGCAAAAATTCTTGTGGCACATAGGTTGAAAATTGCTGGTTAGTGGAAGATTTCAGGGAGACAAAGAGCTATGATGGCCTCTATGAGGCAACTTTTAAACTGAGATCTGAAAGATGAATAGTTAACTACATGCTTTTTTGTGTGCATATGTGAGGAGGGGAGAAAGAAAACTGTTTCAGGCAGTGCCACCAATGTATACGAAAGACAAAACACAAAGAAGAGGTTAGAATAAAACAGTCAAGTGCTTCAACTCTAGTGAGAGATTTTTAGGGCTTGGAAGGGATTTGGATTTTTTCCTAAGTACAGCAGAACACCATCATAGAATTTTATAAAGACATAATCAGATTTCTACTTAAGGCAACTTATTCAGATCCAGAGTGAATAAATTTGAGAAGGAGGCCAGAATAGATTTTGGAAGAGACATCCAGACAACTGGTTGGGAAATGTTGTTATCCACTATAGAGACAAGGTGGTACAGAGAGGAAGGATTTAAGTCACTCCGATGAATGAGTTCCAACTAGGTGCAAGGCACCCTGTTAAGGATACTGAGGAACCTAGTAGTGGAAATATATTAATCAAAGAACCAACAATGACAAAATATGAAATTTAAATCACATTCAATACCAGAGAGGAGAAATATATGATGCTATGACTGTGAAACAGAAGAAACTTTCCTAACACTTCAGGAAAGTGTTCTCTTAAAGAAGGGAAATCTATAACTAAATTCTGAAGGTTGACTACAAACTATCTACAATGGCATAATGGAAAATAGAAGGAACAATAACTAGCATTTACAGTAAAACTGTAAAATAGCCAGTGTGGCAAGATGTGAAATGCAAAGGGTGATGTGATTAAGGTGAGTTGGAGATGTGGGTTGGGACTGGACCATTCAGAATTAAGTATTTTGGTCTTTGTCCCAAGATCCAGGAGAAGGCCAGAGCATGTTTTTTTTTTTTTAAATTAAAAAAATATTTATCCCTTTCTATAGAGAAGGGAAAGGAGAAAGGGAGAGAAACATAAATGTGGGAGAGAAACATCAGTTGCCTCCTACATGCCCCCCACAGGGAACCTGGCCTGCAACCCAGGCATGTGCCCTAACCAGAAATCGAACTGGTAACCTTTCGCTTTGTGTGATGACACCCAATTCACTGAGCCACACCATTCAGGGCCCTGAAAATGTTTCCAGCAGGGGACGAGATAAAGAAAACATTGAATTCACATTTAGAAAGATTGTTGACTCCAAGTATGAAGAATGGATTGTAGGGGTGAAGTTGATGCTGTAAAATGAGTTAAGCCATGATTGCCTAAGACCAGAAAATATGCTGGAAGGTAGAGGACTTGGTGACTGTGAAGAGTATGAGATTTCTGGTTTTGTCTTCTTAAACGTACTCCTATCATCTGACCAGAGGAAAGTATTTCTTTTTACTCACTAGGATAAGAACCAGGTTGTCTAAAAATTGTGATACACATTGAACTGTTAACATAGTCTCCCAACTGTATTATTTGATTTTTTTTAAAGTATAAATGTTTAAAATATGAGTATAGAAATCCCATCCAATTATTTACAAATATAAGCAGGAAAGAGGTAGAACTTCCTTGTTTTATGCTATTTAGGAATGGATTTTGAGCACTCGAGGGCCCCCTTCATGACTAATCTGTAATAGGTTAGAGTGGGATCCACAAAAAATACTTAAAAAAAACCTTAAATTGTCATTCATACTTTCTCAATGAATAAAAGCCTAACAATGACCAAAAGTAAGAGAACTGAGACTAAACTATGCTTCTTCCTCATATTATATATTGAGAAACACCCAGCTAGCATTGACTGTGGAAGAAACATTCAATAAACTGATAGCTCTGTAGTTTTGTGGAGATGAGGGCTTGTCCTTTTTATAGAGATACACATAAAATCCTTATTTAGAAAATTAATTCTCAAGAGTTACACGTGAGGACTGGTGTCCAACGTGTAATTCTGGGTAACAAACTCTTCTTTAGGCAGAAGAGGGGATATCCAGTAAACTATTATGGATTCAGCCATGGCATTCAAATGTGGAATTGGGACTTTTTCATTCCAATGATCCGTTTGCTTTGAGAACGGCGGACCTGGGACAAATGCCTGCCTCCAAGATTGGAAATACAGTCAGGAGAGTACAGGGAGTCACAGCTTACTGGAGCAGAGACCACAGAACTGGGAACTTTAAAATTACAAAAAAAAAAAAAAGATAAAGGAAGATAAATCCTGAGCCGGGGGAAAAACAATCTTACCTATAGAAGAAAAAAAATAAAAATTTTATTCAACTTTTCTGAAACCATGCAGGAAAGGAAAGAATGGAGTAAAATTTGAAGTGTTGATAAAAATCTCATGAACTTAGAATCTGTAGCCTGCAAAGTTATCTTTCGAAAGTGAAGGAGAAATACTTTCCCAGATAAAACATGATGAAATCTGTTTCACTAGACCTGGCTGCTGAGAAATGTTAAAACAAGTTTTTTAGAGAGAAGGAAAAAAATGTCAGAAACTCAGATCTACAAAAAGAAAGGCAGAACACTGAAGAAGATATAAACATGGTAAAATAAAACATTTTATTTTTATTAATTGATCTAATAAAACTTCAAAATTGTAGTAGCAACAATGTATTCAATTATGTATATATCTTATATAGCATAAGCTTGTATACGTATGAATTGACGGCATTTATACAAGGAATAGGAGAAAGAAATTAGGATTATTTTGTTGTTATAAGGTACTCATACTACCCATGAAGTGCTTTACTATTATTTGAAAGTAGAATTGGATTAGCTATAACTGCATATTGCAAACTTTAGGAGAACCTCTAAAGTTTCTTTAAATTAAAGTATAATTGATATACTAAGAAAAGAAAAATTGGAATCATATAAAGTGCTAAATTAAAACCACAAAAGGCAGAAAAAGTGAAAGACAAAAATAGGAATAAAGAATAAGAACAACAAATGGAAAATGGTAAAGAATATAGTGGACTTGAATCCAGCTCTGAGTATCAGTGTTCTAAATGCACTAATTTAGACTGAGATTATTAGAGTGATTCAAAAAACATCATCCAACTACGTGTTGTCTATGACCCACCTTGGCTATAAAGACACATAGGAAAAAAAACAACTGTATATACCAAAATTACCACAAAAAGAACCTCAAAACAGTGAGTTGGTGGTAGGGAATATACAACTCTCTTTCCTTTTCTTGTTCCAAACCTACCAAGAGCATGGTGCTATTGTAATAATATAATGCAAGTTACTAAACACACATACTTAAAATCTTATGATTTTTTTTCTGGGTGGTAGAATTATGGCTGATCTTTATTTTCGAGTTATTTTGCCTTTCATCCATTCACAATGTCTATTTGTGGTGAAAACAATGCTATTTGTTCAGCATATCATTTGGGTTTTCTTCCTAACACATATGATGATTACACTTCCCCATCTCCCTTAGTGAGAGTTGTTTGGCTGAGCACTGGCTGATGCAAATGCGGAGAAGTGATGTATGCCTACCAGGCCTGGCCACAAAACCGCTGCAGGATCTACCATTCTAGCTCATCTGCTTCCATGGCAAATCGGAGATTAAAAGTTGGCACTGTTATAAAGCAGACAAGTCTGGATCCCTGGGAACCTAGAGGCTGCCATGCTGAAATATGAAGCCACTAATACAACATTACTAAATATTATCATTGGGAAACAGAAACTAAAATGCTCCTTCCAGAATACAAACCTTTAATAGTGGCCCATGATCTACTGAATGAAGTCCTCAGCACAGCATACAGGGTCCACTGTGATCTGGTCCCATGCACTTTACATTCTAAAAGTCTCACTGTCCCTCCTAAATGCTCATGTAACTCCTAAACCTGCTCTTCCCTGTTACAGTATTGATCACAACTATGTTGTAATTAGTTGGTTATTCATCAGTCCTTTTCACTAGTTTGTGAGTGTCCAATGAGGCAGCAGCTGTCTTTCTTCTTCACAAATGTTATTTTCAAAGCTTAACACTTCATGTGTCAGGCATATAATGGATGCTCAGTTAAGTATTTGCTAAATAATTAAATGTGTTCCTGAATGTTCATAGCCTCCTAAAATACCACAAAATTTTAGAGCCTTAGAAAGCAGAGAAAAGCAATTTTCATCTATCAGAACACACTCTCTTCCCAATCCTTGAATATCTGACTGGCTAGTCCAAAGCTTTTACAATATTACTGAAATGAAACCAAGAGCCAGGAATCAGGTAACATCCTTTTGGAGTAGAAATAGTTTCTAGATCAAGTCTTTTATGGGTTTGTGAGGCTTTAAAAATTCTGACTTCCTAAATTCAGAAATATTTTTTTGTCTTGGAAATCTGCAACAAAATTATTTTTAGGTATTTTAAATGGCAGTAAATTCTGAATTATTTTGCATAAAAGCAACCTTAGAGATATAACAAAAATCATCACCGTAACTCAAAATGTTCCCCTTGTGAGGAGACATACTCAGAAAAGCACTGTATTTTATGCTACTTGGAAACTTCAGGCTTAATAAAAGCCCTTCCATTAAATACAAAATCATTATTTTAAAATGTATTAAAACTGTACCTTTCAAAGTTGAGCCTTAGATGTTACTTTAATAGTATTCATGAAATAGTTATTTAAGAAGTTTGTTTTTAAAAATCTGATCTTTCTCACTGTATATAGAAAACTAGATTTTTTAAAAAGTGTCTTCCTTTACATGGATTATACCTTAAGATATGAAGAACCAAATTACCCTTTGGTTTTATTACATGAGAAAAACAACACGCAGGCCTTTAGTTAAACAACTTTTGATATTTATATTACATTGCACAGATAAGGATTATACAAATTAATAACAAGTTATTTCTTAAATTCCAAACATCTTCTAAAATGTTATTACAGCAAATGCTTAAGATATTAAAACACAGAGGTGGAAATCATACTCTAAATAGTTAAATATGACACTGAAAATACTGCATACTTTAGAGAAAAATTAAATTGTGTGCTCAAATACTCTACCAACTAAGTGGCAGGGCAACTAACAACTACAAATAGGTCATGGTAGTCCATCTTTATGTATGCATTTATATGATTATTCTTTAAACAACCATTCCTCTGGAAAATGCATAATTAAAACATAAAATCTCTATACCTAAAATATATGGTGAAGTGTACTATTATCTATGATTTTATACAACTACTAACTCAAAGATAAAAGAGACCACACTAGGAAAGAAGAAAAGATTTTTAATAGGAAATGGTTTTAATTGAATTAGTGAAATGAAAAGACAGTGAAGCCTGGGGTTGCTACTTACATGAAAGAAGATTTTAAAAAATAATCACTGCACAAAATACAAAGGGTAGGCTTATGCTGTGATATTAAATTTTTCTCCAATTTTTCCTTGACTGTTCAAGAACAAATTAAAGTTTCCACAGCAAATTTGTTTTCAAAATGTCGAATCGTAACACAATCACTGACTTCACGTTTCTGAATACCTGTTAGGGAGGGGAGAGTTTTTAAATTTTTGATTCTTTAGTAATAATAACAGAGATTAATCCCCATAGTTATTAGACATATATGAAAACACTTTATATTCTATGAATTTCTATAGTTTGATTTCTTAACATTAGAGACAATAATTTTCCTCCTATCTGAACTGTCTCACCAGATCTTAATAACAATAACAATGCTATATGTATAAACTTTGAAATATACCTTGACTATGGTCATGACTTGTTGAAACTTCACACTAATAAGAAAGTATTTCATTATATACATTTCACCTGACTTTTTTAAAAAGTATGAACCATGAAGATAATTTAAAAATTTGAGAAATCAAGGAGGAGGTTTCAGGTGACTCATCAGCCCAGGTAAAGAACACTATTATTAAAAGTACTAACAAAAGCCAGGAAAGCACTTTTACTGGTTACTGCAGTTCCAAAGAAATCACACCACAGTGTATTTAAATGTCACTTCTTCCTTTCCTACAACTCTGTCACATGTACTTTCATTTAATTTTTATAATAATCTTCAAAGGAAATGGGGAGATACTATAATCCTTATTTCTTCAGATGAGAAAGCAAAGTTTTAAGTGATTTGGTAAAGCCATATTAGTTGTGTCAATGCTCTTAATTCTTCAGCCATATACCTTAGTAATTAACCTGTTGTTATCTTCGACAAGATTCAAAAGGCAAATAACCTGTTTAGAATCTAGATCTCTGAGCACACACCTGAAGGGCTTCTCCAGAGACCTACTGGATAAAAAGAACCCTTGCAGTACAGCTGTACCAAAGGGGTAGGATGGAAAGTTGGACTGGGTGACTACACAGACAGTAACCTACCAGCATCTCAAGGTAATATTTCACATTCACCTGTTCTTTCTGAAAAGAGTGGACTTAAGAGTCAAGATGGTTCTTCAGAAATCTACAAATATTACACAATGATAAAGGAGATTTTTTCCTTCACTCATGGCAAGCATATTGGTAACAATGACAAGCCTATATCTAAATATAGTTTAACACGATGAAATAAAACAAAATTTTCTGCTAGCACTTTATAAAGTATTACCTTTAATGGTTTCCCTGCGTTGTAATTTATAAGTTTCCTTGTCATGGCACAGTCGATAAATAAAGAAACCCAGGTGGTCAACGTTTTCAATGCGATCAGTGATGACCATGTGTTCATGAATCAGATATGACTGAGGCAAATAGGTTCCAGCCTATATTTGAAAAAGAATATATTATATAAATATCTCAAGGCCATAAAACACACAAGGAAAATACACAAAATTCTTAGAGATTATAGTGGAATAGATGCTGGCAAACTACTGCCTACCATCTGTTTTTATATAATTTTATTGAGAAACAGTTATGCCCATTTGTTTACATATTGTCTACAGTATCAGAATTGAATAGTTGTAACTGAGATTTTAAGATTTTACTTATTTTATTTTTAGACAGAGGGTAAGGGAGGAAGAAAAAAAGGGAACGAAATATCAATATGAGGTTGCCTCTCATGCACCCCCTACTGGGGACCGGGCCCACAACCCAGGCATGTGCCCTTACTGGGAATTGAACCTTTTGGTTCACAGGCCTCAGTCTACTGAGCCACACCAGCCAGGGCTGTAACACAGGTCTTACTTCTTGAAAGCCTCCTGTTTATTTTCTGTCCCTTTAGGAGAGCTTAAATATAATTTAAAAAATTATATTTTAATTTCAAAATTAGAAGGGAAACAAACAAAACCATGAGTCCCAGTTCTTCTTACCTGTACTTCCAGTAAAATGGGCTTCTATAGGGCTAGTTTCTCAACAAGAAATTTCAGGATGCTACAGCATCATTAATAGTATTTTAAAATTGTATACCTTTATGTTAATAAGTAACTCCAGGAGGTTTCTGGGTGGCATAACAATGGAAGTGTTCAGAGGAATCACATAGCACTTATCCAGATTAAGATCTAAATAGGCTGTGAGTTTCTGAGAAGAAAAAGATGCATTTTTATTAAATTAATATTTATAACACAGGCAACAACTGTACTTTAAGAATAACAGGTACCATTACAATGGGTTGGCTTTAGAATGTGTGAATCACTCGTACTTCAACAAATCAAGATTTTGCTGCAATAGGAATGAAAGTAGTAATGGTGGAAGAAAAATTATTGCTACTAAGAAGTAAAATTCTTATTAGGGTTTGTTTCTATAATAACTGATGATAAACTATTAAAATTAACTACAAAAAACCTATCACCTGATTAAGACATTCAGTTAGTTCCCTCACTTATAAACCATAATGCCCTGCAAGGCATCCATCCATTGTATGTAAAAATGAACTTCTCTCCTATGCATCTAGAATAGCACCAGTTAATACTATCCTTACAGAATTGAATTAACAAACAATTAAATGATTGTCTGTATTCTTGTGATTTGTGTAAGAAATCCTGGTTAGAAAGACTGTGAATAGATAGTTTTGAGGGTTCAAATGAGTTAAATAAACCATGTAAATAAACATTTAGATTTTTAAGAGCTCCATAAGTGTTAGCTATTATTATTTACTACTTGCTTTGGATTAAGTTTATTACTTTAAAGTTAAGTGACTTTCCAAATTGGCTAGCAAACATTCATCAGATGTATTTTATCAGGGATGAAATGTCTGTAAAGCTAACTTCAGCAATATGCCTCAGTGTTCAAAATGGCAAACATATACTGATATAAAATCTACAAGTAACATGAGAACTTCTGAATCCAGATTTGAAAAAAAAAACATTCTTGGGACAAAAATTATTGAGGGAATTTAAATATCAACTAAATATCAAATAATATTATATCTATTACCTTGTTAATTTTCTTAGATTGGTAATTATGTGGATATGCAGACTAAATCCTCATTCTTAAAGAGATAACAGCTTAAGTATCTAGGGGTTATGAGACAAATATGACAAAAAGAGATGAAGAAAATGATAATATTTTGTAACCAGGTGGAGAATTTGGGAAATCAACTTTTCTGTATTGCACACCAATTTTCAATAGTTGGGGGACAATGTAGAAATGAAAACTTAAAAATAGATTAACAAACACATCAAATATTGAGTTTATTTTGTAGGACAGAAGAAACCCAAGTTTATTTTTTCAAGTAAAAAATAAATCTAAATAGAATGAATTAACAAATATAGAAATTAAAACTAAAAAAGTATAAATTAAAGAATTTGCATTCTTTTTACAGTTGGGGACACCTGGCTCACCTTGTTAAAGTCATGAACAATGTTGGCAGGATCACTATCTGCGAACTCTGGGACAGGCACGCTGATGAATTCAACTTCATCTTCCTCAAAGATCTTAAAATTTTCCTCAATTGTCTGGTAGCGTGCAGCTGGGGCATCTGCAGAAGGCTCATTTAAGATGACATCATCTTTGATGTACTTTATTCCACAGTAGTACACATCATCTGGCTATAGAGAGTTTAAACACTATTTCAGTAACTCAATGGCAGAAAGGTTTCTAAATGTAAGCATTACTTAAGCTGTCACCTCTATCTAAATAGTAGTTTGCTTACAAACTCTTACTTTTAGATGATAAGTCAGACAGTTTAATTACAGAATTCACATGTTCTTTAAGATCAGGTTTTGAAGTATTGAAAAAACAGATTCAGGACAAAAGCAGCTGATTTCCCCTTTTTGTGATGTACAAAAATAGAATATAAAAGCAATTATCCATCAGGTGACAAGCAAATTTGAAGAAACATATAGGCCTATTTCTACCTGTTGGCATTTTGCATGTTCCTTCAGAAAAAACATACTTTTAAAACTTTTGATATGATTCACTGATTCAATAATTTTTCTTATATTAGCCAAAAGAGGAATAACTTTTCTGAAATTTTCACAGGTATACAGGTCTGGTTTTTTTCCTTAAAATATATCACAATTAAGTGGAAAATATCACATTATACCAAATTACAAAGATTATAAAAAGTATACATGTGTAATAATGACCAGGAGTATTTAACAAAACATTAAGACAATGAATATCTCTAGATAGTGAAACTGCAAATTATTTTTCCTTTATTAAATATATTTCTTATAAAAATCGTTTTCAACAAAGTATTTCACTAATGTCTATTAACACACTGTCATCTTGAAAAACAAAGAAAATGAGCATGAAATTTATACATCTTCTGGCAGAAGAGTTCAAAATCAGTTACTTAAAATAGTCTAAGTAAATCTATTTAATTAAAGTAGATTTAATTAAATAGCAATTTCATTAAAATAATTGTTATTTTAATTATTCAAATCTATTTGTTGATATTTTCTCTACATTTTAAAAATATTAAAACATTTGAGGTAGTCAGTCATAAAAGGCCATCTTCCAAGATTCCTTAAAGAAAAATAAACCTACTGAATTATTAGCCAGAAAAATTTATCACCAAACAGGGATGATAATTATAATCTGAAGAAAAATCTGAAATTAACCCACTAGGATTACTATTAAATACTTAAGTTTCAAAAAACCTCCATCTTAAATTACTTCAACATTACTCCTGAAGTCACACAATTCTTTGGAGAAACTAATGACTGAGAAAGAGGCAAAGAGAAGTACCCTAGTGTATTCTTGTCTGTCAGTCTAAAAGGCTGTCAATCTAAAAGCTAGGCAAATAAGTTCAGGAGACTTTTAAACATACCTTCAAAATAGGACCACCACTCTGGTTAAAAGCCACAGACTAAAATGCAGGCTTACAGCAACTTTCTAAGGAAAGGCAAAAAAAGTTCTTAGCATTTTCCCACTTACTTGAAGTGCAAAATATTTGTACAGGTATGCTCCTCCTAGAATGACACCTGCAAGCATAAATGCTAGTCCAAAACACATGCACCAACACCAGGCTCTTCTCTGGCCAACTGGTACCACTTCATCTGGGTCCTAAAATATGAAAACAGACTGATGGTCAACATCACATTTATAGTCAGAGTCACAGAAAGGTCAGGACTGAAAGAAACCTTAATGATTATTGTTTTATAAACAAAGATAAAAAGACCAAGGAGTCAGGTGTCTAATCAAGATCAAAGTGGCAGCGCTAAGTCTCATCGTAATGCCTCTGGAGCTAAGAAACCAGTCCCTCGGGAGATACACTCCACATGCTACCCATATCTCTATAGCAATAGCATACTCCATAATTTCTATTTCCTGTGTACAGCATTTGGTGATTAATGTATCTTCTGACATATAAAAATTCAAAAAAGGTTATAACACAACTTAGTCATGAAATATTATGGGGCTGAGTCTTGTATATTACAACTTCAGGGTATAATTATTTGCAGTAGAAAAATAGTCTAGGAAATCTTAAAATAAGAAGAATGGCATAGGAAAGATTCAATGAGGGGTGAAGGGGAGAAAGATTCAATTTAAAAAAGACCCTTTTATAGTCAAGATACACAACTAATATAACAATTGTTGGGATTTTGATTCACTCAAGGAAATAACTGAACATTAGAATGCCAACTGGGGTCAAGTTCTGAGATACTCCTTTCTCCCTCCTAACTCAGTTCCTCCTCTTTGTCACTTCAGAGTAATAACTAATCTCTTATTTGTACCTAGTTTCATGCACAAACATCAGACAAAGGAGATTAGCTGCTGGCATTACATTACTAGTGGCTCAAGAAATAATCTAGTCAATAATATTGCAATGACTATGTATAGTGCCAGGTGGGTAATGAAAATATCAGGGGAATGGAACACTGCAAAATATATGATTGTCTTACCACTAAACTGTGAGAGCATTCTACAATACTTTGCTGTAGTAGGCGTACTTATCAATGTACCAGATACATAAGACAATGAGGACACTGCAAGGGAGTAGTTTGTAATGAAAATAAGATTAGGAGAACTTATTAAGCCATATAAGACATTCCACCTGTGAATAAAAAGTTATAAGCATTCCATGAAGTTATAAGGTAATCAGACAATTATGTGATAAAATACAGTGTTTTGCTTGAGTCCTTATATGACTGACATAAATACCCAGGGAGATAAGAAATAGTTTCTAGTATAATTAATTTTAGGATGGAGGCAGAGAGAAGGGACAGAAATAGTCATTTGTAAACATTTGGTATCAACTGTAGAAACAGTCAAACATACATACAACACCCACCATTTGGCAGGCTCTCTTCTACCAGCACATAACTGAATGGCCAAAGAGCATGGGCAGATACTTGTAAAAGATATGCAGCCCTAACTATCAAATTGATGGCAAGGCCTTTGGTATATCATTTTTAACTGGTCACCAAACAATAACTCCCAAGAATGTCAACTATGTTCTAGACACTATTTATATATATAGCCTCTGTCAAGAAGAAATCATTCAAAATCAGCCTGGAAAATAAATATGCAGAAAGAACATAGGCATGATGATATGAGTTCTAACAGAAGAATTTAGAGACCACAGAAGAAGGGATGATATTGTTTAGGGGAGACTTTCCAGGGCAAAAAATACTGGAATGGAATGTTTAAGGACAAGTATCTATTACCCATGGAGAAGACAGAGTTAAAGGCCATTATATGTAGGGCAAAAAAATAAATGAAATCATGAAACTAGAATCTGTATTTCCAAGGGCCACATGTGTTACAGCTGGAGTGCCTAATATGTTAGAAAGGGGAACAAGATGAGAATGGAGAGGTTAACTAGAACAGATCAAAAAGTGACTTTGTATGCCATGCTATGGAGTGTGAATTCTCATGTTCACTAAAAAATCACCTTTTAAGTCTCTGCTCTCCATCATGTGAGAATACGAAGAGAAGACAACTATCTACAAATCAGGAAAGCAGGCTCTCACCAAAGTGAATCTGACTACACCTTCATCTGGGACTTCCCAGCCTCTAGACTGTAAGACATAAGTGTTTTTGTTTAAGCTAAAGAACAAATGAACAAACTAACAAAAAGCACATTTTAAGACTACATTTTAAGACTATGACAATAAAACAAAAAATTTAAATTTCTCAAGGAATTTAATTTATAAAAATATTTATCTGTAAGCCATTTGTTCTACACCTCAACAATGTTACCATAGCTTGAGAATCAGAAAATAAAAATCTTTGAATTGCTAAATGATAGACCCAAAGTCATGAAATGCTATTAGGTATTTGAAGCTCACCTAATCTCTTTTCTTCTGTAAATTTATAGTGATCACTTTCTACCTTGCATTATAATAACTCACATACAGATCTTATCTCTCCCTACTAGGCTACAAGGTTTTTATAAATATCCATTCATATTCATTTTGTATTACAGTCATACAGGCATGTGCTTCATGACATTTCCGTCAAGGATGTACACATACAAATGTGGTCCCATATGATTATAATGGAGCTGAAAAATTGCCATAGGCTAGTGATTGCATAGCTGTCATAAAGCAATGTGTTACTCCTGTATTTGTGGTGATACTGGTGTAAACAAACCTACTATACTGCCAGTTGTAAAGAAGTACAGCACATACAATTATGTACAGTATATAATACTTGATAATGATAATAAATGGCAATGTTACTAGTTTATTTATTTACTATAGTATTCTTTTTATCATTACCTTAGAGTGCACTCTTTCTTAACTGGGTTGGCCAAAAAGTCCATTTAGTTTTTCCATAAAAAAGACATATTTTTTCATTTTCACCAATAACAATTGATTTAGATATTTTGAGTATGTTGGCTCACGCAGAATTTTAGTAATTAGTTTATGTGTGCCATGAGATGAAAAAGAGCTGAAAATTCCTACTCTATAATGTTCACACAATGACAAAACTGCCTAACACACTTCTTGGTATGGATCCCAGTCATTAGGCAATACATGTCTGTACTGGTAGCTTGCAACCAACCTGGCACTTAGTTGGTACTCAACAAATATTTGATGAGTAAATGAAATTCAGATTTTTTTTAACTTTGTTTTTTTTTTAATGACCCATAAAGTTATATCAGCAGCCAGTATAATGATATGGTGAGAGCAACATAAGAATTCATGACATACAGTGGCTTAACAAAGAATATTAGCCCTAAGTACTTAGCCCAGTTTGACATTTATTAAGGGCCTGTTATTTGCAATGTACTGTGTTAGATCCTATGGGAAATTCAAGTGTGATTAAGACAGGGTTCATATCTTAAGTAATTTACAGCTAAAAATAACATTATGCATGACAAATAAATGACATGCCATAATACAACCTGAGTCATGAAGAGGCATTAAAGTATTTTCAAGATAGAGTAGTTTTAATCTAGGTAATTTATTAAGTATATTTGAAATGATTAAATTTTAACACTTGAAAGAGTAAGCTTAAAGAAATAGTCACACATAGCCCTGGCTGGTGTGGCTCAGTAGATTGAGCACTGGCCAGCAAACCAAAGGGTCGCCAGTTTGATTCCCAATCAGGGCACATGTCTGAGTTGTAGACCAGGTCCCAAGTCGGGGGGCACGAGAGGCAGCCACACATTTACATTTCTCTCCCTCTCTCCCTCCCTTCCCTTCTGTCTAAAAATAAATTTTTTTAAAAAAATTTTAATAAAAAAAAAGAAAAAGTCACATAAAATGTAAGGAAAAAAACCCACAACTATCTCAAAATATGTAGAAAATGTAGTAGAGAAACTCCATCTCCCATTCATATTAAAATGCCTTTGCAAACTAGGAAGCAGTGAAATTCTTTAACATGAATGAAACTAATCATCACAAACTTATAGCAAACCTCATACTTAAATGGTGAAACTTCAGACTTACATTATACCCTTTCAAGTCAATATGAGGGACGCCTACTAAAACTGATTCTTTGTAGCCCTTCAACACTGTACTAGAGATCTTAGCTAGTACACAAATGACAAGAACGGGAACAGATACAATGATTAGAAAAGAACCCAAAAGACTGTCATGTATAAAGAATATAATTGCCTATAGAAAAATCCAAGAAAGTCAAATTATTCAAATTAGAGTTCAGTAAGACTACTGAATATCAGTAATTAAAAAAATCAACTGAGTCATTATAATTGCCCCAAACTAGAAACAACACAAATATCCTCTAACCAATGAATGGACATACTCATATAAAATTTGGTATAGTCATAATGAATCAAAAACATGCAAGTGAAAGAAGTCCAACACAAAAGACTACTCACTGCATGATTCCATTTATATGACACTCCAGAAAAGGCAAAACTATAGTGACAAAAAGCTGCTTAGTGGTTGAGATGGCCAAGTGTTGGTGAGGGGAAGATAGCAGAGGCATGAGAAAACCTTTGAGCCCGATGGAAATGTTTCATATCTTGATTGCAGTGGTGAATATATTACTTTATACAATTATTACAAATTCAATCAAATTGTACATATAATATGACAAACATAAATTATATTTCAATATGGGTAATGAGGGAAAAAATCAACAGATCCTACATATCAGGCAATTAAAGAAAGTCCCCCACCACCAAATGCTGGAGAAAGTAGGCAACAAGAATTGGGACCTTTTACACAGCTGATAAGAGTTAGTACAACTGCTTTGGAGAGTAATTTGGCAGCAACTAATAAAATTAAAGATGTATACCCCAAGACCCAGCAATTCCATTTCCAGGTATACAGCACAGACAGACTTTTGTGCACATACAAAAAGATATAGGTCTAATAATAACTACTGCAGAATTGTTAGTAAGAAAAAAATGGAAATAACCTAAATGTCCATCAAGTGGAGAATAAAGTATTACAACAGGGGTGTCCAACCTTTTGGCATCTCCGAGCTGCACTGGAGGAAGAGTTGTCTTATTGGGCCACACATTAAATACACAAACACTAATGAAAACTGATGAACACAAAAAAAGGTTTTAAGTAAATTTATGATTTTGTGTTGGGCCACATTCCTAGCTATCCTGGGCCACATGTGGCCCATGGGCCTGACACCCCTGTATAAAGGTTCACATAGTAATACTTAAAATGAAATCAACTATCATGGATGATTTTGAGATAAATCTCAGAAATATAAGCTGAACCCCTGCAAAAAAAAACAAACAAAACAAGAGGCAAGTTGGATAATACATACAGTATATGATTATGATATCTAAGACTTTAAAAACACAAAATGGTATTAAAGATTCTTTGTTTTTGTATGCTTAGATTACTTCTAAATTAAAGAACAACAAAAATCAACAAGAAAAAGGAAAATAACTCATGAACAAGAGCTTCTTCACTAGGGTATATAAACTTCACATGGCTTAATTTAAAGTTACAAAAACACAGCCTTCCCCATGTACTGCAATAAAACTGATGCATCTTAAATTATGCTGATGAGGTAAAAGATCTCCCATAGGTGCTGTACAATGATCATTTCTGATCATTTTAAAATATCAATTTACAAATGATATTTTTTATAATTTTGTAATTTTGTAATTGTAAAATATCATTACAAATGATATTTTTACCCCAATTTACAAATGAAGACACTTAAGCACATGCTGGCCCACAGTCACCACTCAACAGCAGGCATAGAAAGACAAGACTTTCAAAAGTATTCTCACTCTCGCACTGTACTAGTTTCTGGTTCAAATAAATCTTATCACATGATAAAGTAAGACTGTTTAATTATATTTTAAGCAAAATGAAGGACAAATTCTGTTCTGGTCCTTCAATTACTTAAGAATTAGGTCACTTCAACCAGTTCCCTAAGAAGCTTCAGAAATGTACCTCAGTGATAAAGGCAGACAAAATGCAAGGGTTTTCATATAGCAATTTTTATTCTTTTCCCATATTACCAAAGCACTTCATATCCTGGGCACTTCTATTTGAGCCTTCTTTTTAAGGATGAATAAAGAGACATATTTTCAAAGCTCTCAGATATACTGTTTTGCATTATTATAGCAAATGCAACAATGCTTTAAGAATCAGAATACTAAAGAGGAAAATATCTGTTAAGGATTAAAATTATATTACAAAAAAAGAGAAAAAGCAATGTCATAAAAAACACTTCAGGTATAAAAATAAGACAGAAATACAGAAAAGAATCAATACAATTTATTTAAGAGTAGCATGAGCTACTGAAAATTTAGAAGTAGATTTAGTTATTTAGAGGCATGTACATTTTAAAACATATTTGGTAACATGGATAAACATGGGGATGCACAGGCCAGCTGCCCATGGATGTGCTGCTTGGCATGTACACTGTTTTCCAAAATATAGAATTAGCTGCAAATGAACACCTGAAAAATCAATGATTCAAATTTTTAATAAATGGATTTCTGATTAATGGTCTAGTTTTCTCAATTCCCTTCTCATCATTTTCGTCCAGAGTTAAAAACAAAACACACCAAGTTCCTGTGTACAGCACATGGTTTTAAATCTTGATCGTTATTTCTATCCACGACTAGATATGCTCCCGTCTGAGAACCTCATTTTATAAAACAACCAGTCTAAACCACTTCCCTTATATAAAGGCTTTTGAGTTCTGCATGAAAGGCTAGATTAATATGGTTAATATAACACCTTAATCTTTTAAAAGACAGAATAGGCATTCTTTCCTTAAGACAAATGGAGGTAGAGGACAGCAGGAATTGGATCAGCCCAAAGAAAACCCTTGTCCCAGAGGCTATAGGAATCAAAGGGCTGTTCCCAGAAAAAGTAAAACAAGAATGACAGAGGGCCACTTAAAGTTATACCATCTGTATGACATTCTAGAAAAGGCAAGCTCTAGGAACAGAAAACAGGGATGGGGTGAGAGACAGGAATGAGTGCAAAGTGGTATGATGGAATTTCTGAAGTGTCAGGAAAATACTCTGTATATGACTATATACATTTGTCAAAATTAATAGACCTAAATACCTAAAAACGCCAAATAGTTCAGTATTCAATACTTCAGTAACTGAAACTCCTTTCCTTTACCAACCTATAAGCAGCAAGGACATGTTTGCCCCCCCTGCCCCAGCAAGACCCAATTAAATGATACTAAAGAAGCTGAAAAAGATATACACTTATGAAAAAGAGAAGAATAAGATTGATAGCAGAAATGTCAAAATTTTGAAGGATGGCAAACAGTTGAACAAGTGGTATTTAATTTCTCCATCTCAATGACCTCATCCTAAATGTGGATTATCTCATAGGGTGGTTGTGGGGATTAAATGAAAAAATATATGTGAAGCATTTCAATCATTATTTGGTACATAGTAAACAGGAAATGCTTAATAAATGACAGTTGATTTAGCTGGGAAAGGTAAGCTGAAACCAGTACCTGCTAAGGTTGAAGCCAATAAAAAGCAATCTACAGCAGAATGAAAAGGCCAATTGAAAAAACACATTACTAGACAGCAAAATTAAATAACTTGCTATTCCAATAAGAATTTTAAAATAAACAAAAACCCTGATTATCATTTAAAATCTACTTTTAAAATTTCCAAAATGCTTTCCTAACTATATTCTTAAACCACAAAAATTATGTTGAAGATTACCCCAACTTATTATTAAGCTATAAAAATTCAAACATTTGTTTGTATTTTCTTATTTATTTAAATCAGTATTTGAATTTTGCTTTCTCATTTGACTTTTCAAAGAAGACTGCTACTATGGTGTAATTGAGGTAGTAGCCTACCTCAACTATGGTGTAGTTGACGTAGTAGCAATCTCACCTATCCATACTGGGTCCATCCACCTTGCTGGAGCTCACCTATCCATATACTAGGTGACAAAGTCCACAAGGGGAAATAATGTGTCTGACATACCAAAAGGGAGCAGTTTTCCAAGTGATTGTCATTTACATGGTTAACAGAGTTATTGCATTATTCTGTCCTTGGAATAGGGGGAGACTTTAAAAATTAATCTAAAATTACATGCCTACAAAACAGATTTCTCATTGTTGGGATCCACCCTGCCTAGTTTCAGAAGCTGTAAGCCCCCCATGGCTAAGGCTGGGTTAGTGACCTTCAGACCATAAGCCACTAAGGAGACAAAGCTTATCTCCCTGGCAGGGGCACCGCCTCAGCCCCTTTTACTTCACCCTGCCTGGCACCCAATGCATGACCAGTTAGCCAATGATGGGTAAGATTCCTCAAGGGAGGGACAACCTGAGATGGGCATGGTCATGAAGGACCCCCAGGAAAGGACTTGGGGGGCTATAGCAAAAGGGGGTGATGGACCCTCGCCCCTCGGCTTTGACATAGCCTGAGTCCTCATTCTGTCTGTGAGAAGTCTCCTAATCTCTTGGCTGCTTTACTTCCCCTGCCTGACTTAAGTCTGAAACAACGACAGAGGGCAGTGCAGCCCTGTGCTGGAAAGGGCGGGTTCCCCAGGGTGATCAGGTCTAAGAAAGAATACATAAGATCCTGTGAAATCTGCTTTGCTAAGAATGCTCTCAATTTTCTGATAAGGGTCCAAGCAGGATATGAGTTTGTTTCCCAAAGTTTTGTAGGCCTTTAGCTAACAGACCCTGACTCAGAATAAGCCCTCACAGTTCTCTGTATGTTATCTGTTGTTTGATCATTACTGCCTGACAATAATTGATGAGCTTTACATATATTCCTGTGCAAAATGAACCCAATAAAAACCCATTGAGGAAAAAGCTCTTGGCCCTTCTCCTTTGAAAGATCCTCCCCAAGCAGATCATATCTTGGTAGACTTATTCTCCTTTGTGGCAGATGGAGGGGCTCTGCAGGTGGAGGCCCCTCACATCTCATTAACACCCTTTACTGTTAACAAATCCTACAATAAACAAGCAGCAGTAACAGGCACAAAAAAATTAAATTTTAAAGTTGTTGCATAACAATATATTGTGAGAAATCTATAAAATCTGAACCAAGTATTGACATTATATAAAATCAGTACAGGCCTAGGTTAAAAAAATAGGTCAGAACTAAAAAATAAGAGACTCATAGATGGAGAGAGGGCTGACAGCTGGGGGTAGGGGCTGGAGAGGTGGAGGCATTGAGTAAAACAGAAAAAAAAAGAAAGAAATAACTCATGGACAGGGACATCAATGTGGTGATGGAGGGAGGTGGAAGAGGTTATGGGGGTATAAATGGTGATAGACGAAGACTTGACTTGGAGTAGTGAACACATAATATCAGTGTACAGATGATGTGTTGAAGAACTGTGCACTTGAAACCTACATAATTTTGTTAACCAGTGTCACCCTGATAAATTCAATAAAAATAAATAATAAAGGAATAAAAAATCAGGCTGAGCCTTGGCTGGCATAGCTCAGTGGATTGAGCTCGGGCTGGGAACCAAAGCATCGCAGGTTCGATTCCCAGTCAGGGCACATGCCTGGATTGCAGGCCACGGCCCCCAGCAACCACACATTGATGTTTCTCTCTCTCTCTTTCTCCCTCCCTTCCCTCTCTAAAAATAAACAAATAAAATCTTAAAAAAAAAAAAATCAGGCTGAAATGCTTTCAGTGCTAGAACTTAATCACTTTTATATCATTGGGACAAAGAGATATCTGGTCAAACAGAATATTAGTATATGAATATGTACCTTAAAAGCTTTCTCTTCTTTTTTCTACACATTTTTAACACAGTTCCTGTTTGCCCCAAAAATACTCATCAGCGGGACTTGTAGCTGCAGCTTTTATTTACCTCAAGATAACTCCTGGATTACAGTCCTAACCTTACCCATGAAAATATCTCGCTTTTATTACTATTTTCGCATCACCCTAGTATATCCATAGTCTTTGGAAAACAAATGACAGCATTCCATTTACAGCATTCTGTTGTTAGTAGTGGCAAGGAGCTGCACTTTTTTTTTTTTTCCTAAGCCAGGAATGGGTTAAGACGCATTTTGGTGAGAATTAAAGGCAATGGATAGTCAAAAAAAAAAAAAATCCTAGACCACCACTAACAGACAGGTGTTTATAAACAATAGCATTACATGCAAATGTTACTTACTGTGAATTATACCCTTTACTAGGAATAGATAAATTGGTCAAGATAGATTTCTTCTGCCACTAACTGAACCATGAGTTTATACTGTTCCTAAAAAAGAATATCAACTGTCTTCCTGAAAATTTTAAAGTATGATGCTCTAATCTCTATAATTCATTATAAAATTAAGTGTCAAGATTAGAAGACAGAAAAAAAGCAAACTTGTTCTAGACTCATTTTTATATAAATCTTGGGTCTCAATGTTATTCAACAAGATAATTATACATTCATATTCAAATATGAGTTATTCCACTTAAAATGCAGAACTTTTAATAAGAGAATTCCAAATATATTATTCTAAAAGCATAAAATAATTTAATCTTCTGTCCAAGTTGAAAATTTTGAAAGTTATGCAAGATGAGTACTAGAAAAATAATTCCAGTTCCTGAGATTAGGGATATTTATCTCTATACAGTGAACATGTAAAAAGTGCTTTGAACCCTTATGCCTAGCACAAAAGCCATGTACAATCAATATTCAATAGTCATTTGATCTTGTTCCCTTATTCCACCACTCCCCTAGCTCTTTGATCCAGGGGTGTTGTTTTCATGTGAAAGCAGATACAGACATTTAAGTAGGTTGTGATTAATGTGGTTTACGTAATTGGTTAGTCTATCTGAACTACACTAGGTACTTCTTGAATGTTGGGTGCTTAGTAATTTAAAAATTCCTAGTCTAGTGTCTGGCCATGCAGGACGTTCCTTTGAATATATGATCAGTTTAGTTCTCAGAAAAAAAAGATCCTGTGTAAAAGGACCATGAAAAGTCCAACACATCATTTTACAGACAAATACAATGACAGACAGAGAAGCTAAGATAAATTATTTGTATACTATCAAAGTACTAATAAGGCCTAATATCATCTAACCCCATGTGCATCTTAGGGAAGGAAAAGCATGAAGCCATTAATTAGGTCAATCATCTGATTCAGGTAAATGAACTCTGGTAATAGATAAAGTGACACCATCTCACAGTTGGATAATACTCATATTCAACAATAGCAGCAAACAAACAAACAAGAAAACCACAGTGTAAGTTTCTACAGACTTCTATCATAATGGGTTTACTTCAACTGAACCATACATATAGCAAGTGCAATGTGTTGGATTTTTATTTATTATTCATCAAATTACAAAGCATAGTAACAAAGGGTATTAGAATCATATTCACAGAAGCAAAAATAATAAAGAAAAATAATTCAGGCACACCAGCATAAAAGTATTTTGAAATAATGAAAAAGATATTAATTATGAAACAAAACCTAAAAGTATTAAGGCCACAAATCACATCACAAAGTTGGTAGTGAGTTGTTGCTCTAAAATTACTCATGAAAGAGACAGTTTGAGGACTTTGAAAAGGGAGAAGGTGCTTTACATTATTTTTCTTTAGGCCATCCTGACTTTAGTGCTAATAATAATGCAGATAGTTTCATTATCTATTATTAACATCATTGAGTCAATTTTTAATGTAAAAGGAAATATTCTAATAAATCTTTAAAAAGCCATCAAGATAGCTAACTTGAAGCCCTACTACTGACTTCCATTTAAACGTTTATCTTTACTTCGTCCTGAAAGCTGGATACAGTAATAGTAAAAAGGATAAGCCCTGGCTGCTAGTTGGCTCAGTGGATTGAGTGCAGGCCTGTGAACTAAAAGGTCACCAGCAGTTTGATTCCCTGTCAGGTCATATGCCTGGGTTGCAGGCCGGGTTCCCCAGTCGGGGGTGTGTGGGAGGTAGCCAATCAATTTCTCTCTCACACAAAGATGTTTCTCTCCCTCTCTTTCCTCCTCCTTTTCCTTCTAAGAAGTAAACAGATAAAATCTTTAAATAACAGCAATAATAAAGATAGTAAAAAGGATAAACAAGTAAATCTTAAGCCAAAGAATGAAAGTGAGTGATAGAAGACAAACTACATCAATAAAAATATTGAAAGCCAAATGCTTTTGGAAAAAAATCTCAAGCTTCTAGAAGGAAAAAAAAAACAAAAAACAAAACAAAACTGGCCATGTACAAAGAACCAGGAATCAGAATGGCATCAGTCCAGAAGATAATGGAGAACTGCCATCAAAACACTGGGTGGAAAAATGATTGCTAACCTACACTTTTATACCTGGATAAGTTATTAACTAAATGTGAAGATAAAGATTCTCAGATATGCAAGGTTTAAAAAAAATGATCTCAAGACACTATTTTTCAGATTCATAACCTACAGATCTAACATGAGATGGAGGCAAAGGTAATTCAATTCCAGGACGGTCATTATTCTCAGGACATCTGCATAGCAACAAGCTCGGAGTGCAACCAATCTGGATGGTAGGACTGAAGAATAACAAGTGGAATGTCACCAAGAAAATAGGAAACATGATAAGCTAGCTGATAAGTTTGTACATAAGGAAAAGAGATTATACCACTGTCAGAGAGTCTGATGAATTAGCAATAAATATATAGACAAATAAGCAACTGTTCCTAGGAGCAATTATCAAATAATAAACAGGTTTTGTATGAGAAAGGAAGAAGTATAGTTATTCTATTCTACTCAGATGTAAGTAATGTTTATGTCAATTATAAAAAAAACAAAAAATATCAATTTAACCAGAAATTAATATAACTATGCCAGTAGATTATGTAATATATAAAAATATATAGAAAAGCTAAATATTTTTCATATTAGGAAGCCAGTACATAATACATAAAATTGCAAAAAACAAAAAATAGAAACAAAGAGAAACCATGAAACAGCACTATAAGCCAGTATTTAGAGTAGTTCTCCAATCAGACACCCTTTCAAAGGATCCACAGGTCAGAACTATTCTTACAGTAAAACTAAGACATTATTTTCTTCATTCTTATTCTCTGACTAGTGTACAGTGGAGTTTTTCAAAAGCTAAATGTGTGATACTACAAGTCTGTGGAAGCTGATATGCAAATCTTACTGTCTTCCATTAAGCTATTCAGTAAAGAGTGCTGCAAAAATGTACAATGTGACTCTTAGCTACTGAATGCTAAAGTGCTGATTCTCAAACTTTTTCATTTCATGGTATACATAAACTAATTACTAAAGTTCTGTGGCACAGCAAAGAAATGCATCCTATTTTTTGCCAATCTGCCAAAATAAGATAAGTATAATTTTGATTCATTCACACTGGCTGGTTATTGTTGTGTTGGCTGTTGTCATTTTTTTATTTGACAATCTAAGAGAAAAGAGGTCAGAGTTCCTGACTAAATAGCCAGGTACTGCACATTTTTAAAATTCTTGGGGCACACCAGCTGAAAATCGCTGTGCTAAAGGGTTTTTATATTGCAGGAATGTATCCTCTCCAGTTGGTGGGGGACTATATGTGAAGTAGCAATAATATTGTTATGTAATTGACATGTGAGGGAGAGTAATATTATAAAAACAAGAACGAGGGGAATAAAACTGGACCCTAACAGATATGGATAGTGCAAAAGCACTAACACTGGATGAGCTTCTAATGCACGGTTGTTGTCACCACAGCACTGTAAAGTTGGTACCACCACTGTATTTTACAAATGAGGAATCAGGATTGGGAGGATTTCTAACTTGCCCAAGTTAACACCCAGGTTACAGTATTATCATTTGTCAGTAGGATCTAACATTATCTGAAAATGGCTTTAGATTTAAGGAACTAATCTATAAAAGCAAAAAAATTGTAACTGCTCTGCTTAATTTTTTGTCTTGAAGACTGCTACTTCTAAAAATCTTTAAGATCAGTTTACTTAAAACAAGTGACAGCTGCAATGAATGCTGAATCAAAGCAAAAAGGAAACCTGGGTAAATACTATATTTGTCTCACATCATGAATTGTTTCATGAATGCCAAATGCTGTGACAGACTTGCAGTTGTAATAATTGTTAATAGTAGTAATAGCAATAATAGTACCTAATATCTATTGAACCTTACTCTGTTTCAGCTATGGTGATAAATTTTTTACAGATTATCATATTCCGTATTTTGCTTATGGAGAAACTGAGACAGAGCTGAAGTAACTTACCCAAAGTTTCACTGTAAATGGTAGAAGCAGCATTTAAACTCTGAATCATACTGTCTTGAGTCCTCAGCAACGAGGCAGTAATTTTCTCCTTAACTGTATGCACCCTTCTACTGCTTGAGCGCACTGGGGTAAAAAGGAAAAATATTCTTTTGATTTCCCCCCCAACCACTTAAAAATGTAAAAATCATTCTTAGTTCATTGGCTGTATAAAAGCAGGAAGCCACAGGCCACACTGGGGCTCATAAGCCACAGTTTGCCAGCACTGCTCTTTACTGTAGGGAAGACTATAAAGAGTGGTCCATGTCAGGCCCCTGGTGCCTCTGCCTAAAATGCTTGTACCAATTAGTTGATTTCAAATAAAAACCCTGATTCTAATGTGTGTTTAAAAATTAGAGGGTCAAGCAACACTGAATCCATTTTTTAAAAAAATAAAAAAGAAGAATGTTCTAACTTGTTTAATATGCAAAGCACCCAGCTTCAGTAATTCATCTGCTTGGGCCCAGGAGGCATTGAGTTTGCCCTCTCAGCTTAATATGACTAGCATTGCACTAGCTAAAACTGATGGGTTTGGGATTTTTTTTCATAATATTAAAATGAAAGCAAGAAAAAAATTATTTTTTTCCCACAAAGTCTGGTGTTAGTAGTATATACAGCAGAATAGAAATAGTAGAAGGGTTAACTAACATAATAAGTTTTAAGAAATGCAGATCTTAGATCAGCTAGCTCTTAAAGTCATTTTTCCCAGCATAAAGATGGGTCTTCTTTTGGACGTTGCAGTGATCCAATCGACTTGCTTAACAATGCAACTTACCTCTTTGGCTCTATATTAAATAAAAAAAATCTATCAAAAGTGGGCCAAAGAAGGCTTATGCAAATATTCAAAATCTAAAAGTATTAACTATTTGACACCATACTTAGTGTCCATTCCTCAAATAAATTTCCAAGATACTTAATTTCAAAATGTTAAAGTTGTGCATATTTTATTCAAACATTAATTTTTCTTCTGACATACTTACATTAGCTCTAAGTCATAAAATTACTGCTGGAAACTTCTCAGCATTAAAAGATAAAACATTAAATGAAAAATGAGGATATCCCTCTATCATCAAGAATAATTTCTGCAATTCTACAACTAAAAACTCAAATTCTTCTGCTTAAGAATATTTCTGATTTTCCCTCAAATGACAGAATTATAGAAATACTCCATGTAAGTTTTTTACCACTAATGAATTTAAGAGTGTAAAAAATCTTCAATAGTTTAAAATAATTTTATTCATTCAATTGTTGGTAACACTTAAAAGGTTGATAACATTATTAAGAATATGGATCACAAATACTGATTAAAGGGGATAATCACATTAAACAATTTTTCAACAATTTTTTAGATCACATCTATAATATAATTGCCAATTTTCAGACATCCACCCCATAAAATATTCTCATTGTTAAGCTCTTTATTCCTTCAGCCTCAGCACTAATAGGCAGTGTCAAATTTACCGAAAAGCTTAAAAGAATAAATTCAGCCTGGCTGGCGTAGCTCAGTGGATTGAGTGCGGGCTGCGAACCAAAGCATCGCAGGTTCGATTCCCAGTCAGGGCACATGCCTGGGTTGCAGGCCAATGGCCCCCAGCAACCGCACATTGATGTTTCTCTCTCTCTCCCTTTCTCCCTCCCTTCCCTCTCTAAAAAATAAATAAATAAATAAATAAAATCTTTAAAAAAAGAGAATAAATTCATCAATGTATTTGAAGAGAAACATTATTCTTCTGGATCTTCCTCTACTGAGAACAATGACAGACAAAGCAGTCCAAGAAGCTTCAGTTATGTGAATTCAGAAAGCATTTTCTTTTGAAAAACCAAAATGCCTTTCAAATAGACATTTCAGATATTTAAGTTAGATATAACAGCACTAAGAGAAATAAAGTGTCCCACAATTACTACTGAAAACATTTTTCAATGTACATTGGAAACAAGATAAGCTTCAGCAATACATATGAAAACCTCAAATTAAATTCTAAATCAACTTCAAAAGGCTTGTGTTCGGACAGATATTTCTGGTTAAAAACATTTCTACTCAATTAAACCTCTCTCTTATCTGGCAGAGCTGAATTCTTGCAATGTCTTAAAGAGGTACAATTTTGCCAAGGATAATACACTTGCTTGTCTAGTCTGGAGAACATATGTTTATGATGATACTGGGAATACCCTAAGCAGGTAACTTGTCCACCAATTATACAATATGCAACCTTGTCCACTCTCTACAGCTGTAGCCACAGTAGCAGCATCCACTGGGGCATGTGTACACAGGAGGTCCTGAGGAGTCACTTGGTATGCACAGGGCAATTATTTTATCTCTCAGGATTAACACTTCACTTCATCTATCAATCTTCACGGAGAACCAAAATGTAATGGCTGTAAAGGTTTTACTGACGTTTACAAACGCTAGGTAACGAATGATATGCACTTGTGAAAGAGAACCTAGCTCCCAATCCCCTCTAATAAATACATCTCAGTAAATGTCATATATTTCACATTTCTCCTTTCCTCCACTCCCCCTTAAAAAAACACCAGAAAAACAAAGACCACCACCACCTCAAAACTAAATTACCAAACCTTCCAGCCCAATTTAATACAAACAAGAAATGCCAGGAAGTGTAAAGAACTAGGGCCCAAATAGCCATTTTGTGATGCGTAACTCAGACCTTACTGGGTTAGCAGTCCTTCACTTTTCCTCAAGCTTCCATCCTGCCCCATCTTCTCATTTCTCATCTACACAAGCACTTTACTTCTTAAGAGTGCCTACAACTTCAATGTAGAATAGAGAAGAGGCAACATGATTTATCAGCAAAATGCTCTACAGGAACATCTATGAAACAAATTTTAGCTTTTTTGAGGTCAGGTATTGGGAAAGATGTTTCATAATTAGGCATTACAACAAAATGAGTTGTTGACAACTATTGTTCTAGAGTGAGGTAACCCAAAATGAATATCTGATTTACACAATACCTCTATCCATCTCCTTTTTTTGACCTACATTGCTACTTAATACGAAGAAGGAATATAACATGCTCAATATAGGAAGGATGAAAGGGAACAGTATGGTTAGGGAGAAGAGATAGCTATTTTTCACAATGAAAACAATTTAATTCCTATCAAATGTAATTATACAGTCCTAGCATCTTCATAGAATTTTAAAGCTGGAAGAGTCCTTTCAGACCATTCGGTCTACCGTCTAATCTAACAGACAAGAAAAACTAAAAACTTAAGCCCAAGTTCAAACAGTTAAATAATGACAGAACTGGGACTTCTCACTCAGTACATTAAATATTCTCTTTGATATTTGCACATCTATTGTAAACAACTTTTAAAAAAGATTTTGCTGATTTATTTTTAGAGAGAGGGGAAGGGAAAAGAGAGGGAGAGAAACATCAATGTGTTGTTGCTTCTCATGCGCCCCTGACTGGGGACCCGACCTGCAATCCAGATATGTGCCCTGGCCAGGAAGGAATCTAACCAGCAACCCTTCGATTTGCAGGCCAGTACTCAATCCACTGAGCCACACCAGCCAGGGCTATAGTAAACAATTTTTAACATTCAAAGTTATAGACACAAACATAAATGAATTTCTGCTTACAATATAAAATGTGCATATAATTTCAAATTCGCCTCTGTTGCAGGAAACATAGACAGTACTCTTAGCTGTTTATATTCCTCTAACAGCTTTGTGCTAACTGGAGCAGGTGGAGGAAGATGAATGTTAAGGGGAAAATGTAGGAAAGAATAAACAGCACATTGGTTAAGATAAAACCATCAGTAGGCTATTAGAATTAACAGCTACTGAAAAGACAAGATTGAAAAATGAGGCAACAGAACGACTTCCAGGGGGTTCTCACCCTGAAGGTAGAAAAGACCTAAAGAACTAGCAAAAGATAAGAGCAGGGTAAAAGTACTGGGATGTATGTTACATAAACCCTCTGAATAAAGTGATGGAATTCTTGAAGCATATGGTAGTGAAATCTGCATTTTTTCAACCAGAATCCCAAGATTATACAAGAACAAATGGCTCTTAAGAGTACATTTTGAGAAACACTGTTTTCAGCATATTGTGGCCTAACCAAGGTTAAAGGTATTACAAATTCTTGTTTAGGAGTTCTGGTCCATAACTAGCTGTACTTGATCCTCTCAACCATTAAGGCAAGGAAATACCCCTGTTGAGTTATTTGTGCAGAATCCAGGCAGCCAAACTAGGCAGTAACTGTACAGTCACCCCAAGGAGCCAGAGAACATTTATATAATCACTGCCCAAGCTCTAAGATGAAGACAGCTTTTTTCACAAATGTCTGTTATAAAGTAAGGTCTTCATTTATCATTAAATGACTGATTGATTATAAGCAAGTGAGCAAAACAGAATGGGAGACATGGAAATAAAGAACAAACTGACAGTGACCAGAGGGGAGGAGAAAGAGGAATAAAGGTCAAGTCAAGGAACAAGTATAAAGGACCCACAGACAAAGACATATGGGCAGGGGTGGGATGGGGGGAGCAGGATTGAAAGTGGGATGTGGGTGTGGGTAGGGGAGAGTAATGGGAGGAAAATGGGGACAACTGCAATTGAACAAAAAAAAATGAAAGAAAATAAGTATTCTACTTTCAATGTGAAGCAGTATTTTGTCACTCGCTGAAAAAGTCTTTGAGCTTATAGCTATATAAAGATTTAGTCATTTTTTATCTGCCCATTCATCTATGACTGTGGTGTGGTCACAAAGGAAAACTCTAGCCCTCACAGCTTAGCTCCAGTATTTTTCTTTGGATATGGGAATCTGAGGAAATAGAAATGGAAAAAAAAACAAAGCACAGAGCTATGAGTGGTTACTTTTTTACATCTGCTATGACCACAAAATTTGCATGTGGTGAAATTGTGAGAAATTCTGAGGATCTAAAAACAAGGTCACTGTTTCATAAATAACAGAAAATGTCAAAAGTTGGATTTAAAGCTGCCCAGCAAATTTATTCTGATTTTTGTGTAGTTTCAAATCTCCTTCACTACAGTGGAACAGAGCAAAGCTGTCTGAAGTTACATAATAGGACGCTTTCTCTCGACACTTTTTTTTAATGGGAGGAATCATATTTGTTTTATATGATTTAAAAAGATATAACGGAAGTAAAATACATCTATGTATATGTATTTGAGACTTGTTACTGGGCACTTGACTATTTCAGGTACAATAAATATTACATAAATATAGAGATAAGATAATTTGCTACTGGAATTATGGCCTGTGCATTCCAAACATTTTTTTTAAGACCAATTCTGTTTGCAATGAATTCAGAAAAATAATACCAATATCCAAACTCTTCATCATTTTTAGGAAATCAATTCACTGTTCCTATTTCAAGGAAAGGCAGTCATTTAACAATCAACCCCTAACCTTTGTGTTTTCAACTAGAATACTTCCAAAAATAAGTACAGGCAAACATTTTTACATCCAAATTAACATACATTCTTAAACATGTTGTAGTATATGAGTGACCTGTTTTTCAGCCTATTTTTCAGGAGTAATTTTCATTAGACCATATAAAAAAATAACGTTCATTACTCATACCTACACACAAATTACTGAGTTTTTCGAGTTAAAACTGAGTTTATCATACAGATAATAAGTCTTGAAAAATGCTAACGAAAACTAGCACAATTATGGTTTCACTCCTGATTTTACTTAGGGCTAAAAAAGGTTTTTGGTAAAGGAGAATTTTTTAAGAGATGTAGCACAAGTTTCCCACATTTAGTTTCACTTAACCCAAGGGATCCTATAAAGATTCTGATAGAATTTAAAACCAACTGTCCGTTTTACACTACCGTCCACATAGTAATTACAGCTCTTTGCCTGCAATGTTAGTTTTAGTTATAAAATCAACAGCCTAAACCTATTCAGAGTACCTTCACCTTGCTTTCCCCCCTCATGAGCTCCTGGCTCCCTCTCCGGACCCCACCCTTAAGTTCACCTGCCAATACCGAAGGGACGTGGGAAAAGAAGGTAAAGAAGAAAATGCTTTCAAAATTAAGAGGCTCACAGTAGGTGGACTTGGTCCAAATACTGTTCGGCCTAGAAACGAAAAGTAGAAAGCAACAGAGGTTTAGGCTTCTAATGATGTCAGCCATCTTAGGCACAATATTTATACAGGGAGGAAGTGCCAAACTCTGTTGTTTTCGCCACTGGTCTCCATGTCAGACGAAACTCGTCCTGGCGCCACGAACATTCCCCCCGACTGCACCAGCGACTGTAAACTCGTCATAATTCTTCAATTCTTCTCTCTCCAGGCCTCCCAAACTGCCAATCCTGCATTAGGCACCGCTTCCCACACACGCACTTCTTACAAAGAAGCTGCAGCCGGACAAGAAAGGGCAGCAGCCTGAGAAAAAAGGAGTGCTCGGCTCCCTCCCAGACGCGCGCCCTACTACTGGCACCGCACGACCTGGGCGCGCAAAGCCGCAACAGCGCTTACGCAGCTCTCCCGGCCTAGCGAAGAGCCCACTCCCGGGACCTCCCAGGCCCTCTCGAACCTTGCAGTCCACTGCGACAACGTCGGGGGGGATGATGAGCGCCTCTTCACTGCTCTTTGGTTCGTCCTTCTTGGCCTCCTTCTGGGCCAAAGCCGAGTTGAACGTCACCTTCACCATGGTACTGCCTGGGGTGCCCTCGGAGGGCAGCGGTGGGCTTGAGTCGCGGGCTGCGGGTTCCTGGCTGCGGCTGCACCCTCCTCTGCCAGGCTCCTAGCGAGGCTCAACAGCCGACTAGGAGGTTCCGCGGCGGCTGAGACGACTACTGCAGCGCAGTCCTCGAAGCCTCCCACCTCCCGCACCAGGGCGGAGACTACACGCACACCTCGGAGTGGGGGCGGGCCAGGAGCCGGGCAGACGGGAAGAGCGGAGCTGGGAGGGCCTTGGCGCGCAGGGGAAGGGGGGGCGGGGGTTCGGGCCGGGTCAGACGGTAGGCGGTGGGGAGGGGCAGCTCCTAGAGCGGAGCCAGGCCCTGCCCTCTCCCTCAGGCTCCACGGGTGATCTGGCAATGAAGGGAGGGGCGCTTCTGGGTGCGGACCTGGATTTTCCAGTTCTGATTTCGCTACCAGTAAGTTTACCAGACTCAGTGTTTCAGTTTTGTAGCAAAATCAGGCGCAATATCTTGGCAAATTATTAACCTCGGGAAGCACCAGGCCAGTCCTCGCCTGCCTGCTGCCTGTTGCGAGTCTAAAGGCCGTGAAATTTTGGGGTGTCCACACCTGCGTTTTCTCACTTTCTTATGGAACTGACTCATTGGGGCACAGAAATGTTTACTGGGTTCTGTCTTTGTAATCGCAATTCATTATCTTCCCCGGACCTCACCCAAGGGCGTTACCTGACTCAAACTTGCCAGTCTTCTCCCTCTCCCACGGAGAGTTAATGCCTGCCTGCCTAGTCCCAGAGCAATTCAGAGGATGCTTTTTGGCAGATTTGTATTTCATACATCTCACATTCCGAAACAAAATGTTCCATTCGTATGCATACTTGGACAAAACCCACATGCATACTGGCTTCATTTGTGATTTGAGGCCTCGATGATTCTAAGACTAGATGATGATGCGTTTTCAGGGGAAAAACTTCTAAGGATAAAACAAAATTATATTTTGAAGAGATTTCACTTACAACTAATTCTAGAGAGGATACTGGCCTGCACTGTTATTGGGTTAATGACTGTGTCAACATACGGCCCTTAGGACAAATAGTTGATCTTTTATCCTTCTCCCACCCAACTCTCCTGGTTCAACCAGAGATGTGAGTGTACTCTAAAATGTTTCAGCTTTGACAGCTCTGTGCCGGTTCAACCGCAAAGAAAGTAGGTTGGGTACGCGGTCCTGAGGGTTTTGGCTCTGCTCAAGGAGGGGGTCAGATCTCTTAGACTCTCCATAGAATCAGCCCAAGATCTCAGAATCTTTCCTATCATTTATCTCCAAGAGTCATCCTGGACTGAGCTAGAAACCTAGTCCAGACCTTGTGTCTACTTAGGCATTCTGAATCTCCAGTGAAAATAATTTGTGTTCACTGGAGAATAGGAAGAGTTGTGTTCTAGTTCTGGTGAATTCTGACCCTAGCTAGCCATATGACTTGTAGCAACTTATTTAAACTCCCTGGGTGTCACTTGTGCAGGGAGTTTAAATCAACTCTGTGGGGTTAACTGTGAACTGGCATGGTTTCATTGATTTCCTAGAGCACTACAATTTTAGAATAAGGAATGCTGGAAGCAAGATCTGTAAGATTATAAATGACTATACATATATCTTTCCTGATTCTCTTTTTATTATGATGGAATGGTGAAAACATACTCAAGGCATTTTACGGTAGGTAGAATTAGGGAAGAACACAAAATTCTGAACAACACTATTAAACAAATTAGAAAACTGAGGTAAAGGAGGAACAAAGGAGTTTGACAGAAAAGGAACCCCCTCCTCTCAATTTCTAGTCTAAAAGATTCAGGAATACAAGACCATTAATTACTTTGTGTATCAGCAGTTTAAAACTTGGTGTATCAGCAACAGTTTAAAATCAATTGGCAAACAGTCTGGGAATAATCTGGTTTTCTTTCTTCAAAACTGTGTCTACAAAACTGTAGTGCACAATAACAGAGATAAGAAAGAAGCTAGGTCGAGACCAAATATGGCAAATCCAGTCTTGTGACTTGTGAAAACGTTGCCTGTTGACCCTGGAAACTAAGAGTGGGGGAAGGAGAGTTGATGACTCAATTAAAAAGAGTTTTAGATCTCTGTTTCCCTTTTCTTCCATGTTGATTTTGAGAAAGTTAGAAGACTGTTTTAAAACTGATCATAGCTTTACACTTCACCTTGATTACCATGTTTGTTTTTCTACCTAACTAGGAAGGAGGACAAAATAGAGCCAACCAAGTAAATTCAAGAATCTTAGATCATATAGATTTGTGTGGTATGCTTCAACGGGGCTTTATTTTTTTCAGGTTCTATCCCCATACCTCCTTCAGTTTTAGGATACAGGAAAACATTTTTGCAAATGTGAGGCTCTTAGTGAAATCACATCACTGCACATGCCTTTGAAATGTGCTTTTAGTGCCTTCTCTCTTAATCCAAAGTGTTGCTGTAGCTGGGCATCTTGTGGCTTTGTCTAAGCTTTTAATTTTTTTTAAAAAAGTGTTTTCTTCTACACAAAAGGTGAAAGCTTCAACTTGCCTCTCTTCAGACTTAAGCAAGCACTGTTCTTTCTTTCTTCTTTATAACTTCAGATATCCTTTATTATTTCTAAATTTTTTAGCTACTAAGTTTATATTTCTTATCACCTCCCTACCTCAATACCACATGTGTTTCTCAATTATTTTCTTTTAGACCATGTCATTATTTTCCATGATAAACTGGCTAGATGAGGTTTTTGTTGTTGTTTACCTTCTGAGAATCTTGGGCTGTAATGTACCAATCCTTTGGGAATTGTCCTTATAATAAATGAAGTTCTCTTTTGATTTGATTGATTGTGGCATTTGGGACTTTTATTTTGTTTCGTTTTGATTGTGAAAAGACTGGATATGCTCCACACTGGGTGCTCTAGTCACCTAGTTGCTATCTATTGGTTTCCCTCCTCCAAGCATGGCTCTCTAAGTGCTATACTTAGAATATGTCTCTTCACATTTAAAAGAGAGAAAGAAAAAAAGAGGGATAAAATAAGAAAAATAAAATTTAAAAAAAGAAAATGAGACAAATGGCAGAAAGGCACAAAGATAGTCCAATGAACAGAATTCACTTAAAGACCTGAAATCTGGTCTTACTTAAATTTCATCATGTAATTACATATTTCATTAGTAATACTCAACAAATAACCCAACTTTTTTTTCACATTTTGTTATTGTTGTTCATGTACAGTTTTCTGCCTTTTCCCCCCAGCCCTCCATACCACCCCAACCCTCCCTTCCTCCCTCCCCTGTTTCCACGCCCCCTGTGTTATTGTCCATATGTCCTTTATAATTGTTCCTATAAACCCTTCACTCTTTTTCCCCATTGTACCCTCCCTTCTCCCCTCTAGTCACTGTCAGCCTGTTTCAATTTCAGTATCTTTGATTATACTTTGCTTGCTTGTTCATTTTTTTATTAGGTTCCTGTTAATGGTGAGCTCATATCAAATAACCCAACTTTTCACTGCACAACAATAGAGTCTTGAATGACTTGGAGTGGCCTGTCAAGGTTTCATGAGGAGATAAAATTTTAGTTGGAGTGGAAAGGATTTGGATGAAGAGAGAAGAAGAGGAAGAAGAACCTGACTGGAACAAATAGTATGAAGAAGAACAAGACCATAAGAGCACTTACCAAGAAAAGCAGCATCTGTGGAGGGTATATGCTGAGTAATTGTGAGGAATAACAACTGGATTGAAAGATAGAGCCTAAATCTCCATGTCTGTTAGAATGAGTAGTGTGGAATTTTTCCTGCCAAGATTGCTAAAAGTTTCTACAAATAACCTGTTTTTTTTTAAAGTTGCTCTATAAAGATTAATCTGGATTTCCAGGTTAATGGGAAAGAAGGAATCACCAAAGACAGAAGTATCAAGACCATTGAAACAGTTTCTCTCTCTCTCTCTATCTGTTTTTTGTTTTTTTTTTTTACAGGGGATAAATGAGGTAAGTTTATAATGCTATTTTGTTTATATTAGAATAAAAGATACCATATAAACTAAAATTACTACTAATAATGTATAATAGAGAGAGTATGTGTGTTTATAAGTCAAATAAGATAAAAGATATATGCACAAAGGCTGGCCAAATATCATTAAAAACCTGCCCTACTCCATTTAAATCTTACCAAGTGTTGTACTGGACTCAGGACTTCAGGCAAACAGCACAGGGGTATTGTCATAACCATTATTTTGGCAACATGGATTGTGGGAGGAGGCACTAATATTTCTCTGCATGACTCCATATATGCCCCCCCACCGCAGTATATGTGTGTGAGGCTGTACATGTATGTACATCCTCACTATCACCAACCCAACCTGTATCCCCAGTGCATTCTTTCTCCACTCTATTCTGACCAGCCTTAACTATAGGAATTTGCTCTGCTTATATCTTTATCAAAATCATTATTCTAATTATTAATACAAAAAAGCAGGTAATTTGCTGTTTCAAATCCAATTTTGTTACAACAAAAAAGGAATATGAAGTTAGTACAAAGAAATTCTTTTCAGTGAGTTTCTTAAATGTTTGACTAAATTTTCATCCAGATAGTTAGTTCCATGTTTTGTGTACTTTTATAAAATGCGATAAATTTGATACATAGAGTAGTAGAGATCCTGAAGGCAGACTTTATCTAACACTGATTTTTAAAAATGTATTAGTTATCCTAGATTCTAATTAAAATCCCCATGTAATCCCTAAATATTTTTTCCTTCTGCTGAGATAAAAACAATGCTAACTTTCTTTGAATTCTGTTGAATTATTTAACATTCTGGCACTTTAACTAAGTAAAGAAAAGAATATCACTTAACCAGAACTCTGGTTAAAAGTGTAGATGCATTCTTAGTGAAATATATGGCAATATATTTTATCCCCTAAAATATTTTTGTAAACTTATCTGCTAAAACAGCTTTAAAAATTAATTTGTCTAGAACCTTTATGAGAATGACTGAAATATTCTAAATGTGGTTTGATATGTCACATCTCTAAATATTTTTGTACATTATATCTTGTATTTCATATATACTCATTAATTACATTGTAGGCATATATGCAATTTGAACCTAAGTCAAAATAGAAAAATAAATGCTGGGCAGGAAATTTTAAAAATTGGGCTGTCTTGGGACACTCAGACTTCTGAAAACCATGAATGTGAAGTGTCATCTGACATAATAGCCAGAGAACTTTTTGCCTTGTGTTCCAACAGTGTTTTAGCTATTAGAATCAAAGTCCTGGAAAAAGACTTAAGAAGTCTTCTATAGTTCTTTTTCTGCTTAATCCAAGACCAGATTGTATAACAAATATACAATTGTTAATATAACAAAAAACTGTTCTTGTTATATTAACAATGGTCGGACTTTTTCCAGATAGACCTTGTATATCTACACAGAGATATATCTATGTATATCTTTAGTGAAGTGATAGCTATAAAACAAATTGGGTGGTTATAAGCAAAGGTGTGATTAAAGTATAAGAAATGAATTGTGCTGTGTGACCCGTGCCAGGGACCAAAAGGTGTCATGAAGAGGTGTGTTTTAAGAGTCTTCCTGTTACAGATTGCTCCCTACAAAGCACTAATATACAAAAGGAGTTATTTTTTATTCCCTAATTCATACTGGGTAAATCTTCCTGGGTCTGAAGTCAGTTTAACCAACAAATTAAAGAATATGGGAAATTTGAATGAGTCCACCAAAGTAAGAGAAATCTACTTGAATTTTGTCAACCAATGGCACCAAAATCAATCCCCAACACATCCCCAATTTGGGGTGTGGTGAAGAAGGAAATTTTACTAAGTGCTAACAGCTCAATTGTGATATGGCACAGCTGTGAGAACAACAAGGCTGTGGAACAGCTTAATAGTGTTATAGCTCAATTAGGAAGCAGACTGGTTGTGAAACGGTGTGACTGTGAAGAGGCCCTGGGGCAGGGTGGCTCTGGGTAGATAGCTCAACTCAGCCCTGGCTATTCTTGGATTGAAAGGAAAAGTGCTCCCTGTGCCAGAGGGGAGCTGATATGTAAACAGAAGTTTGGGGTTCCTAGTTCCTGACTGGTCTATCATCATGCAAACGAGGACTCCAAAATCTCGAAGTTTGATTAGTCCAAAGGTACTACTATCCTGATTGGTCAGAATGGAGATATTCTGAGACATCTGTGAAGATGCTCATGGGGATGTAGCTGCGCAGCTATGATTGGAGGGTAAGTCTCTGTCCTATTGGTTGAAATGGGACTTCAGGAACTGCTTTATAAAGGCTGGCTCTGATTTCAGAAACACAGTGCTGGAAGGCAGTTCAGTACAGGAAGCAGCCAGTTTAGTGCATGCTTCTTCCTGAAGGACAGTTTACGGGATAAGCCCCTATGTAGAATGGCTGGATCCTATTTTTAAAATTTGAGCCCAGTTCCTGAAGCTCTTCTTAGTAGGTAGCTTTCTTCTCAGGGTCCACAATTTTTCTTTTGAGTCTGGTATAATCAACTTCCTTTTCCTTTGAATCATTGCATAACAAGGAGAAATTATGCCCAAGAGAAAAATAACTTGTACTTTCAGTAGGAAAGCATCTAAAGAGATTGTTTCTGTATAATCTGTCATCTAGTTTTCCTGTGATTTATTTTAAGAAAAGAGGGGTTGATTTATTGAAACTCCAGAGAACTAAGATCTAAATATTTATGTAAAAACTTCCAGTGTATTTTTGTGATTTCCCTTTTAAAAAGGTTTCAGACAGGTAAAATAAGAGTAAAGCCAGGATATAGCTTCTGAAGTCCAAGAGAAAATCAGACACGTTAAGGATATTGAAATCATAAGTTTCTCCCTAGGATGTTTTGGGGACAGTACCTGACCTAAGCCAGAATAGCATGTTTAACTGTCATTTTCTGTAAGAGACCACACAGAGAGAATATATATATGTGTATATGTGATACAATTCTAAAAGATATACCAAGGAAGTGGTCTGCCTTTGGTTTTACCAGTGAAAACAGCAAAGGAATAAAAAATAGTATTTTCTTCCCCTTCCTACTTGCTCAGTTATAGGCCATTCTTTTAGGTAGAGAAGGATTGAATGAACAAACACAGTAAGATAGCCCCTGAAAGAACACAACTTACATTAGAACTGTAAATAAATCTCCAGGTAATAAAAAAGAAACAAAAATTGCCAGTAATTCAAAAAATACCTGACACTCAGGAACTTTCCTAAGTAGTCTAGTCTCAGTGAAAGCCTCTAGGGCACTAAAAGGGGGGCAGTACCTCAGTGTGGCTAGTGCACTGTTTGGAAGAGAACCACCTGTCCTTATTGACTCTTGCAATGTCAGGTCTTTCAGTGCTATAGGTCAAATTGCCAGTGGACCATGCCACTCCAGATATACCATAACTAGTTTTTCCATTCTTTGGATTAGTCAATTTTTAAAGTTTGATACTCATTTCTTTCTGAAAGTGAACTAATTATATTTTGTAAGGAGAAAGATGATACTGTGGAGACATAATAAAACATTACATTTACATTATGACTATTAACAAGATATAGCATGACCATCATTCTGAGGCTCCAGAATTAATTCCTGAAGAATTAGAGTGTATATAACAGAAAGGAACGTATATAATGCTAAGAAACAAACATATGCAATGCTGACAGGAGTTTGGCACTAAATCAAAGCAATTCAATTCAAATTTTTTAAAAATCATTTGCCACAGTGCCTATATACCTTATAAAAGTCACATCCAAAATAATGGGGGTGGTAGCAAGTAGTGTGTGATAACAGAAGACAGCAAAGATACAGAAAATAGAAGAAGGAATTGAGCAAAGAGGGAAAGGGGTATGAAAAGTAGAAGAAAAGATGCATGTCATTAAGAACAGGTAATTCTGTGAGGCAAGAATACAAACTAATAGCCCTGACTGGTGTGGCTCAGTTGGTTGGGAGACATTCCACCAAGTGAAAGGCCACTTGTTTGATTCCTAGTCAGGGCACATGCCTGGGTTATGGGTTTGGTCCCTGGCCAGGGTGCAGGTGAGAGACAACCAACGGGTGTTTCTCTCTCACATAGATGTTTCTCTAAACAAAAATAAATTAAATCTTTTAAAGAATTCAAACTAATAAATCCTGTTGTCTAATGCAAACTTTTTGCCACCAAGGAACCAGTTTTGTGGAAGACAGTTTCCCAAGGATGGGGGAGCGGGCCATGACAGAAGGCAGAGGTAATATAAGTGAAACTTGGCTGGCTTGCCCACCACTCACCTTCTTCTATGTGGCCCTGTTCCTAACACTTCATGGAATAATACTAGTCTGCTGCAGCCCAGGGGTTGGGGGCACTTGGTCTAATAGAATGTACCTGCCCCCCAAAATAACTCAGTTAAAGACAGATCTCTAAGAAGTTTTCCTTATAGAGTTTCCAAGGAAAGTCAACATTTCAGAAGTTCTGGCATCCATGATCAAATGGTATCTTCAAATAACTGAGGTGAGAGGCAACACCAACACACTTCAAGTTATGACAGTGAAGAAGACAAGATAGAGGGGAATCATTGCTGAACTGAAGTTAACCCTATGCCAAAATTCAGAGAATAGACAAGTTTTGCTCCTAAAGTAATAGTGGCTGCTCTCATTTGGAGAGCTTTTTCCCTTAGGCCAAATTGAAGAATGTTACTTATAGCAGGCATCCTCTGGGAAGAACCTGAGGAAAGTTACACACACAAAAAAGAAGAGAAAGTCAAAAGAGTGTTTTTGGTCTCATAGATCCTGTGCTTTTTTCAGCTGCTATTTTGAAAGATAAACATTATATTTGTGGTTGAGTGTTTTCCTAGGTTAAAGAAAAACAAAACAATATGGTCCCAAAGAAAACTGCAAGGGAGTCAATGACCTTGGAAATGCAAGCTGATTTCCTGGTTTTAAAAACAAAAGGAAATAAAGAAACCTGTAAAAAAATAAAAGTATGAAAAACAGTGAAGGCCTTGCGTCTGCCTCCAGTGCCCACAGAGCCCCCAGCTGGTTCTAAAGTAACATAAACACAAAAACACTTTGCCAAGAGGGAATCTCTGTGAGCAGAGAAATGGCAAGCCTTACCTGTATAGCTGCATTCCATATTTTAGGTTTTGTTCAATTAGCATTTTATAGATTATAGAGTTTTAATGAAACCAGAGTGTTTCTATGTTCTTCTGAATTAGATAACTGAAGCCAATTTTATTTAGGAAGCTAGCAGAATTTACTTGGGTATATGAAGGCATGCTACTTTACCATTGGACCACTTCCATACATTTCTTTGGTTTCATATTAGATACCAAAGGTGGTTATTAGTACTGTATCCAGGAACCCTGCTATCATTACACAGAACACCATGGAAGGCTATAGTTTCTTGATAGATCAGAGAATTTGAGAGATGGATAGCTCCTTAGAAATCAACCTATATGGAATGGTTGGGGCAGTGGGTAGAAATGCCTGCTAGTCTACATACATATTATTGTAGATAACATATACAATGAAGGGTGTTGCAGAGTGGTTTCCTTTACATAGTTTAAAATGAGATTGGCATTATATTTGCTTCTTATGGCTGGTCTAACAAATTATCACAAACTTGAAGGCTTAAATCAACAGAAATTTACTCTTACTGCTCTGGATACCGGAAGTCCTAAACAAGTATCATTGGACGGGAATCAAGGTGTTGGCAAGGCCACAATCCCTCTAGAGGCTGTAGGGAAGAATTCATCCATTGCCTCCTCCTGCTTCTGGTGGCTATTGACATTTCTTGGCTTGTGGCCTCATCAACTCAAATCTTCAAGGCCAGCATCTTCAAATCTTTTTATACTCTCATCTCCTTTCCCCACTCCTCCTCCTTCTCCTTGTGAGTAAAATTTCCCTCTTCATGTCTCTATAAGGATGCTTGTGGTGGCATTTAGGGCCCACTAGATTATACAGGACAATTTCCTTAATCATGCCTACATAGACTATTTTTCCAAATAAAGTAATATTTATATATTCTAGGGAATAGGACCTGATATCTTTGGCATCATTATTTAGTCTACTATAGGCACACACTCTAGTCTCTCTCACATATGTGGGTAAAACATAATACTCTGTCCTAGGAGTCATCACTAGTCTACCTGAATAACTCTAATTAATTAATAAGTACTTACTGAGCACCTACTCTATGCAGAGTTGCATTAGCAAAACAAAAGGAGTATGAAACAATCCCTGCCCCCAAATATCATTGGAAAGACAAGACAAATACACAAATGAAACAAATGGAAACTCAGCAAGACAGGATATTCAAATGATATAGATTATAAATGTTATAAAAGTTCAAAGAAAGGAGATCTTTTATTTAAAAAGAATAGAAAATTCAAACAATTTGAGTATGCAGTTCAGAGATAATCCATATGTTTTTCACTATTTGGGAAAATCCATATAAAATTACTTGTAATACCCACAAAACACTATTGAATAAAATACTGTATGATAATATAATCATACTTGCATAATTGACTTTTGTAAAAGCTTCAGGAGGTATTCTTATATCTACCTGATCACCTTCATTATCAGAAAATCTAGAATTAACCATAACAATGTTGATGATACTCCATAATGATGTACAAACTGGTTTTTAAAAGAGGAATTTCTTTAAACATGCAAATTTCAGAGGCTCATAGACCCTCAAAGTTCCAAGAAATTAGAATAATTACAAAAATATAATTGATAGCTATTTTTGTACTTTTCTGGGCTAAAAGTTGTTATTGCTATCATTGTCATCAAAAGGAGAAAAAGAAGGCTATTAAGAGATGGTTTGATTTTCAATATGTTTATCCAAAAACAAAGCAAAAATAAATGACAGAAAGAGAGTGCAAAGCGAGAGAGAAGCAGAAGCAGAGCTACTATTATGGTATTAGAAAAAGTAGATTTGGAAGTAAAACAGTATACAATTGAATAACAAGATTACTATATGATGGTCAAAAATTATATTAACACATAAACTATTAACAAAATTAAATATCCCAAGAAAACAGCTGAAAAGTTAATATGGAAATAAAAAGAAGTAAGTAGAAATATATTTGTAATTAGACTTTAAAATTTCACTACTAAAAGAACAGATCAATTAAACAATTAATTATATAGCCAAACAATGAAATAAGTAAAATTAGTAGAGATGGAGCAATATGAATAGATTTTCTCCCTGAGAAATAGGATGAGATTCAAAGATGCATAATAAACACAAAAGACCATAATTCTGAAACATGTCACTTTTCTACAATACAATAATGAAAGTTGAATTGAAAAGTAATCAACCACCTGAAAACACAGAACACTTGCTTAAATAACACCTGTGGTAGAGAAGAAAGAACTATTGATGAAATAGGGTGCAGGGTTTAGCAAAAGTAGGGTTATGGTTATGAGTATGTGAAACACAGAGTTTATTTTTATATTATTATTTATTAATTAATTATATTATTATTATTTGTTATTATTAGCCTACTTTTGTCCACCCCTCTGTACTACCAGAAACAAGTTGTTACCCTTAGAAGTGTTAAGTGAACATTGTGGTCGATAGACCAATTTTTGTTCCACTCCAATCACAGTGGGAGAAATTTGGTTTTGAATTGATTACATTCCCATTTCCTTCCAATGAACATAAGTCTGGGAAGAAAAACTTTCTTGCTTCTTTAAGAGAATCAAAAGAAGAGATGGTCTTCTTCTTCCAGACTTGACATATCTGAATATGATGCTTGGGATTGCTTAGCCACTTTGTTACCAATTTTAGCAAATCTAAATGCTAAATAGAACCTGGGAGTCTTTGATGGCATTATTGAAATGATAAGCTAACCAACTGCAGATTCTACTGTATCCAGGCCTCTTATTAAGATAGTTAAACTATTTCTTCTTAAATCAGCTTTTACTGAGTTTTCTGTTATTGTACTGAAACAGATCCTGGCTGATACCAAGTATAAAAATAAAGAAAATGTATATGTCTTAATTTAATTTTTTTAAAAGAAAGTAACCAAGTAGAGAACATATGTGAAAATATGTATCTGCTAAGAATGGCTAATACTTAAACAGGTTTTACTGTGAGGTGGGCACTGGACTGAGTACTTTATAATACATTAACTCATTTAATCCTCACAATATTTCTAATTAGGTAGTTACCTGTTGAGGGCCACCCTGCCTGGTCTCAGGAAGCTGTGACCCCCTGTGACTTAGGCTGAGTGAGAAACCTCTGGATCAGGAGCCACTAAGGAGACAAAACTTATTCTCCTGGCATGAACACCAGCTGTTTGTTCTGCCCCTGGCCTTTAATGCTAGATCAGTTTCCAATGATGGGTAAGACTTCTCAGGGAGAAGCGACCTAAGACAGGGGCTGATCTCATAAAGGCCTCTGTAGAATAAGTCACATGAGACTGTGGAAATAAATGAAGGGGCTGTGGAAAGGAAGGGGTGATCAGCATCTACCCGTACCCCCTCTTAGCCTGAGTCTTTGTACTCAGATGTGACAAATCCAAGTCTCCTTGCTCCTCTGTCTCCAGCCAAGGGGCCAGCTGAGACTGGAGACGGTGGACCCCCGGGGTAATCAGGCCTGGGACAAAGAATATGCAAGTTCCTGTAAGATCTGTTTTCTGGAGGATGTTATTAACTTGGAATTTGAAGGCACAGTCAGGAAACCTTTAAAACCTGTAGTCTTTTCATATGATAAAACTCCAATCTCTGCCCGGAATCACAACAGAAACTCTGTTAACATCTTTGTAAGATACGTGTCCCCTTTGATCCCTTCTACCAGACTGTCAATCCACAAACTGTGTTGACTTTCTCAATAAAAACCCATGAAGACAAAGGATGAGGCTTTTCCCCAAAGGAGGGTTAGCCCGGAGCGGCTCAAAGAATTGGAGAGTGAGCGCTCTGTCTCTGACTTCCACTCAGAAAACTGTTTCTGTGCATGGTTATTTCTAGTATGTTTAAGCGTGTTCATAGCCGAGAAAGGCCCGGGTTCTGCATGCAACAGCAAGTGATTAAAGCGAGGTTTGAAAATCGCTTTAGTTAGACAGCTGGGTGATCTAAGCGAGGTAGAAAAATCGCTACAGTTACCATTATCATTCTCATTTACTAGATGACAAGGTATCTATTGATAATTTACTTGTGATTGGCAGAGCCAGGATTTGATTCCAGATAGTCTCATTCCAGACTGCTATTATACACTATTCTATGTTGCCTCTTGCTTTTCTATATTTCTCTGATTAAAAAATAATGACTAGTGACCATCTCAAATAAAGAATCAAATACATGTCAACATTTCTTTTTTTATTTATTTTTTATTGTTCAAGTATAATCATCTTCATTGTCCCACCACCACTTTCCCCCTTCCCACCCACCCCCACCACCCATCCTCAATCCTTCTCCCCTTTGACTTTGTCCCTGGGTCCTTTATACATGTTTCTCGACAGTCCTTCCCCTTCTTTCTTCCGTTATCCCCTCCTACTCCCCTCTGGTTACTGTCAGTTTGTTCTTTATTTCCGTGTCTCTGGTTGTATTTTGCTTGCTTGTTTGTTTTGTAGATTAGGTTCCACTTACAGGTGAGATCATATGGTATTTGTCCTTCACCATCTGTTTTATTTTATTATTTCTATTAAATTTATTTCTATTATTTATTTATTGCAGACTGGTGCAGTCACTGTGGAAAACATGTCAACATTTCAAATGCATTTGATAAGTAGTTGAAAAAAGATATATACACTGTATCAGTTATCTATTACTGGGTAACAAACCAGCCCCAAATTTTGGGCTTAAAACAAAAAATATATATTTATTTTGTTCATAAATCTTTAATTTGGGTAGAGCTCAGTAAAGGTGACTTATCTCTTCACACCCTCATCTCCATTAGCAGTGGTGCCTAGTTTGGGCAGTAGTTAGTCAAAGTGACTCATGCATATGGTTAACAAGTTGGTGCTGGCTTTGTACTGATTTCAGCCAGGACTGTGAGTTGAGGTCTTCAGTTCTGTTCCACATGGCCTTCTTCACAGTTGGTTGGGTTTTTTCTATCTTTCTTTCCTTTTTTTTTTTAAACTATAACTTTTATTTTTAGTGGTTGTAATCTGGGCTTTTTCACAGTAAAGTGGCTCAGTTCTACAAACAAATGTATCTTTTTGATACACTTTTGACCCAACAGAAGCTGTATTGCATTTTGTAACTTAGCCTTGGAGGTCACACAATGTCACTTCTGCTAGAGTCACAAGGTCACCCCAAATCAAGGAGAAGAGCCACTGTCAATGGAAGGAGTGTCAGATAAAAGTATTCGGTTATTACAAACAGATTAGGAAAACAGAACCTGCTGCAAACTATACCTGCAAGAATACAGATAGGAAGTCATTGAGTTGGAAGGTGCAGTCACATTTTTTTTAAAGATTTTATTATTATTTTTTTTTTTAGAGAGGGAAGGGAGGGAGAAAGAGAGAGAGAAACATCAATGTGTGGTTGCTGGGGGCCGTGGCCTGCAACCCAGGCATGTGCCCTGACTGGGAATCGAACCTGCGATGCTCTGGTTCGCAGCCCGCGCTCAATCCACTGAGCCACACCAGCCAGGGTGTCACATTTTTTTTTTTTAAATGCTAATTTTAAAATTTCTAAAAGAATTAAAATATTTGAATCCAATGTATGGTAAGTCTGAAGGTGCACTGTAAATTGGTTTAAACTTTTTGTAAAGCTACTTGACAGTATTCACATTGTTTGATGCAACATAAAAATATTGTTAATTATTAATATTTACAAAGTGTCAGTAAACATGATTCCATCTTGTTTAATAATTATATAGAAAACATGGGTAGTAAAAATGGCAACTTTGTAGACTTGAAACACATACGCACCACACACACACACACACACACACACTAGGTAAACTACGCACAAAATTAGTAAGCACAAAATATTAGAACTGTATAAATAGTATAACTATAATATTTATACATATATATTAAAAGTGAATATGAAGCAATAGAAATATAATTTAATGGCATTGTGTTCCTTTTTCCATAAACTACTTAAATGTATAGTATTAATAAATAATTTAAATATGCTATATAAATTATATATACACAAGCTCCCATAACCATAAGTACAGTATATTAAAGAAAGAACTCTTAAAAATGGAGCCATTCTACTTTATCATATATAGGCTAATATATACTCTTTATTTTGAATGGTATATTCAAAATTTAATATTTAGTTAATATTTAGTTGAATATTTAGTTAAGAATAATTTGCCTGCCTTTTATTATTAGAAGAATTATTGGGCTATAAATTGGAGGATCTTTGGGACAATTTAAAATAACATTTTATGAAAGTTAACTCCACCCTTTTTTTTGTCGTGCTAGAGCTATCTCTCAAAGGAATTGACCTGAGATGGAGGACTGTGAAGAAAGTCCTCCCCTTACCCAGCTGCCCCAAAATTTCAACAGTTATAAAGACACAAAGAATTTATATTATTGTTTGAAAATAGTGCTATCAATAGAGGTGAGTTTTTAAAATTTCAAGAAATATTGAAAACATCAGATTAAAAGAGCAAACCTCTGTTTAAAACCTGGTACAGACTGTAATCGGTGTGCCACACTGCTGAGGATGTTGATGGTGCAGAAGCTGTGTGTGGGTGTGGAGGGAGAGTGTGGGAACTCTGTAATTCCTACTCATTTTGCTGTGAAACTGAAACTGCTTTCATAAATAAAGTCTATTTATTAAAACAACAACAGCAACAAAACCTAGTGTATCAGAGACACACTGATAGGAGCCGTTCAGAGAATATTGAATGCTCTAAGCTCAGGCATTGTTTGAAGGAGGAGATTTCTCTTGGCAATTGCTTTCTAAGGAGAATGCAGTTAAGAGCATTTACCTCCAGGATATTCAGTGAAGAAAGACAGGAACATTCTTCAGAGCCCGCATTTTCTGCTGGGGTGGGTGATGTTGCTTCCACTGAGGAAAAAAATTGTTTGTAGGTGGCGGGGGATGACAGGGAGGAAGGAAGCAAAAAACTTAGATATTGCAATAGTTTGTGGCCCTCCCAAAGGCGACAGTAGATAAACAGATACACAGCATATCTCTGGTGTTAAAATTTCATTGGATTTAGGCAGTGAAGTGGGGGGTGTCTAAAAAGGCTTCTTAGAAGGACAATAATGACAAAAATGTTGAGAAACATTGCTGCAGAAAGTACTAAACTGCTGGAGGAATGGGAGGAGGTGGGGCTCCTCTCAGCACCTGTGCTCTGGCTCATCCACAATGACCAGAAACAAGCTCCTGGGAACAGAACCAGCTTCCACAGACAGAGATGTTCAAATCAAAAATCACCAGGCTTTTAAGGAAAACCAACACCATGAAAGATAGGCACCAAACTTAATAAAACAAAGTATGAATGCCCAAGGGAACAGTTACACAAATATGATTTTAAATGAACTGTAATCAACAATAACCTCAGAGATATGACAGGACAGAACAATCATAACAGCAGGTAGTTTATAAGCTTTTGAAGGAGAAGGCAGCAAGAGCATTGATGTTTTAAAGACTCTTTTGTTAATTTGTTAATCTTGAAAATGAAAAATATGATCATTGAAATAAAAGTTCTTAGTAGATAAACCAAATAACAAAACAAATACATCCAAGTATAAATTAGTAAACTGTAAGAAATGAGCCAAAGAATTCAGCCATAATGGAGTGTAACAGACAGAGACAGAACATACTGCACAAAAAAGGAGTAAAATAATAAATTAATGCATCTTAATTTGACTAATGAGTTTTTTGGACAAAAAGTAAAAATAAATAACATACCTACATTTAGATGTGGTATGTAGTTTTCTAAAATGAGCCTGCACCTTGGTTATACAGTTTACCAAGGAAGAAACTTTTCTTTCTACCATAATGCTGGTACCTAACTGTGTGACTAAGATTTTTTTTCCATTACACAGTGGGATCTCAGCATCAATAAACAGGTCTGAAATGATCCAATAACTTTATCTAATTTTATTGCACACTAGTAGTGAGTAGATCATTGACTCAGTTGGAGGAAAAAAATTGCTTGTCATAGGTCAGGTGAATAAGAACTACTTTAATAATAGTAGCCCTCAAACCATATATTTACTGTGGTAGTTAATTGTAATAAGGTACTAATTGCCCACACATTATAATTTAGCAAAGTAGAAAGGCAAACATTGCATGATCTTCCTAAACCTGTCAAACAAGAGAACAATTAGAAAATCTTGGAATTCCTGACTTTTGGATTCCTTTGGACTTCTACAATGGACTTGTGACTCATACTCAGATAGATTTAACTAGTCTCTGATAAAGATATAGTGAATATTTATTGAGCAATATCATATTCCAGGCACTGATCAGTGCCTTGTAAGTAATAACTCAGATAACTGATCCATAGGAGATCAATGTAAAATTTATTATTATTATTATTATTATTATTATTATTCTCATACAGATGAGGAAACTGAGATACAGAGATGTTCAAACAATGTGAAAAGATCTCAGAGCTGGTAAGTACAGAGTCCAGTGTGAATCAGGTAGTTCGGTTTCAGAGCTTGTGTTCTTAACTTTGTGTGTAGTGGAGACACTTTGGTCTATGGACTGCTGGGGCTGGGAAAACTGAAGAATTTTTATGGGGCCAGAATCAAGAAATAAATTGTACTATTGGGTAGTTCAGATGTTTCAAAAAGAACTGTTGCTACCTGGCAACAAATGCTGATTCTGCTTCCATTGGGGTACTTATATCTTACTCTGTTACTCTTCTCTTGACTTCTTTTCGTCATTTTTTTCCCCCTGTGGGATTGATATGAAGCCTAAGGAGGTGTGGCTGCCAAACAAGCTGGCAGTCTTCATATGCTGAACAGTGTGTGCTCATGAGAGGACTTCAACCACCGCAGAGGGAGGCTCATATATGGTGATCTTTCAAATTTTAAAACAAAATATGGGAAGCCTAGTTTCATTCTTTTGCTATATTGATGTTTTTCAAATTACATCTGTTATGGGTTTTGTTTTTATAAAAAGATTTTCATAGAAAGATAGACCTGTACTATACTTGCTAGTGACATATATCAGAAAATTTTAGTAATAATTTATACTCTTTGTAACAAAAACATTGAAGAGTATAGATTTGTATAGAGCAAAAGCTTTTCACTTGATTAGAGATTTAAGCATAAAAATGAATCCATAAAATCACTGGAAGAAAACATTAGGGAATTTAAATGATAAACTTGGAATGAGGAAAAGACCCTAAGCATAAAAGTTGAAAGAAAACATCAATATGTTAGATTACATAAAACTTTCTTATAAAAAGGTACCATACAACAGCACCAGGAATGAAATTTATAACAGTTATAATAAATAGCTATTTATACCAAGAGCTACTTCAAATCAGTAAGAAAAATAAAATTAAAATTGAAAAGGCAAAGAAGATGAATAGTTTATACAATACAATAATTGTAAAAATGTTTTGACCTCATACATAAAAAAATTAACATACTAGTAAGATGTAATTTCATCTAATTACCACTAGTGTAAAGTTTTTTTTTTTTTAAATGGGACTGGAAGAAGTGATTTATATATCATAATACTGATGTTAATGGGTGAAATTAGATCACCCTTGGGTCTGCCAGAGCCTGGACTTCTAATCCTGTGCCCTCTGTGCCTTGCTGAGTAGACCCCTTCGTAGACATCATAGACTATGCTGTCCTTGCACATCTCTGATGGTAAATCACGCTGCAGCCTGGAGGCCCGAAGGAGTCCTGGGAAGCTGAGAGCCAGCTGTCAGAGTTGATTAGGATACCACTCTCTCAGGCAGAAATTGGTACTTCTGTCTCAGTCACCATCTCTCTGGGTTCTGGCCTGCTGGGCATTTCCTCACTACGACCCAGTGCTATTTCCTCAAATACATCCTTCTCTATCATGAAAAATCCACATTTACATCGAGACTGATACGCTGAAGCACAGGGAGCAAATGGGGAACTTTTCTTTTTTCAAAATATTTTATTATTTATGCTGTACCAATTTTTTCCCCTTTGTCTCCTTCCAAGTCAATCCTCACACTGTGGTCCATGTCCATGCATCTTTCATATATGTTCTTTGGTTAATCCTTCACCTTCTTTAAATCAATCCCTGCCTCACTCCTCCCCTCTTCCAGCTGCCAGTCTGCTCTATGATTCCATGCCTCTGGTTCTGTTTTGCTCATTAGTTAATTTTGTTCATTAGATTCCAATTATAAGTGAGGTCGTATAGTATTTGTGTTTCACTGACTGGCTTATTTCACTTAGCATAATAATTTCCAGTTCCATCCATGCTATTGCAAAAGACAGGAATTCCTTATTTCTTTCTGCTGCATAGTATTGCATTGTGTAGATGTACCACCTTTTTTTAAATCCACTCATCTACTCATGGGCACTTAAGGCTTTTTCCAAATCCTGACTGTTGTAAGTAATGCTGCTGTGAACATGAGGATACATACTTCCTTTTGAATTGGTGTTTCTGGATCCCAGCAGTGGAATCACTGGGTCAAAAGGCAGGTCCATTGCTAGTTTTTTGAAGAAGTTTTATTGTTTTCATTTTGAGGAAATTTCACTGTTTTCCAAAGTGGCTGCACCTGCCTGCATTCCCACCAACAGTGCAGCAGGGTTCCCTTTTCTCCGCATCTTCATCACCACTTGTTGTTTGTTGATTATTTATTTATTTATTTAAATTTAATTGTTGTTCAAGTATAGATTTCTGCCTTTTCTCCCCACCCCAGCTGACCCACCCAGCCTTCCCCACCTGCCTCCCGTTTCCTGCCTCTTATTGTCCATCTGTCCTTTAGAGTTGTTCCTGAAAATCCTTCATCCTTTCCCCCTGAAATTCCCTCCCCTCTCCCTTCTGGTCACTGTCAGCCTTTTCTCAATTTCAGTATCTTTGGTTATATTTTCCTTGTTTGTTTGTTTTGTTGGTTAGTTTCCTGTTAAAGGTGATATCATATGGTATTTGTCTTTCACTGCCTGGCTTATTTCACTTAGCATAATCCTTTTCAGTACCATCCATGCTGTCACAAAGGGTAGGAGCTCCTACCTTCTCTCTGCTGCCTAGAATTCCACTGTGTAAATGTACCATAGATTTTTGATCCATTCATTTACTGATGGGCACCTAGGTTGCTTCCAACACTTGGCTATTGTAAATTGTGCTGCTATGAACATTGGGATGCATAGGTTCTTTGGGATTGATGTTTTAGGGTTCTTAGGATATAATCCTTGCAGTAGAATTGCTGGGTCAAAAGGCAGATCCATTTTTAGTTTTCTGAGGAAATTCCATGCTGTTTTCCATAGTGGTTGCACCAGTCTGCAATCCCACCAACAGTGCACTAGGGTTCCTTTTTCTCCACAACCTTGCCAGCACTTGTTCTTTGTTGATTTGTTTATGATGACCATTCTCACTGGTGTGAAGTGGTATCTCATTGTGGTTTTAATTTGCATCTCTCTGATAGCTAGTGATACTGAGCATCTTTTCATGGATCTCTGAACCCTCTCTATGTCCTCCTCAGGGAAGTGTCTGTTCAAGTCCTTTGCCCATTTTTTAATTGGGTTGCTTGTCTTCTAGAGTGGAGTCTGGTGAGTTCTTTATATTTTGGAGATTAAACTCTTGTCCGTGGTATTATTGGCAGTATGTTTTCCCATATGATTGGTTCTCTTTTTATTTTATTATTATTTTCTTTAACCGTGCAGAAGCTATTATTTTAATGAGATCTCATTTGTTTATTCTTTCCTTTATGTCTCTTGCTTTAGGTGACATATCAGTAAAAATACTTCTGTGTGAAATGTCTGCAATTTTCCTGCCTATGTTCTCCTCTAGGACTTTAATGGTGTCATGGTTTATATTTAAATCTTTTATGCACCTTGAATTTATTTTTGTGTAAGGTGTAAGTTGGTGCTTGAGTTTCATTTTTTTTGCATGTAGCTGTGCAGCTCTCCTAATACCATTCATTGAAGAGGCTATTTTTATTCCAATTTATGCTGCTGCCTGCTTTGTCAAAAATTAATTAATGGTAGAGACTTGGGTTTATTTCTGGGCTCTCAGTTCTGTTCCATTGATCTATTTGTCTGTTTTTATACCAGTACCAGGTTGTTTTGGTTACAGTGGCCTTGTAATACAGTTGGTATCCTATATTGTAATTCCTCCTACCTTGCCTTTCTTTCTCAAAATTGCAGCAGCTATTCAGGGTTGTTTATGGTTTCATATAAATTTTTGAAGTGTTTGTTCAATATCTGTGAAATATGCCATTGGTACTTTAATAGGCATTGCACTGAATCTTTAAATTGCTTTGATAGTATGGACATTTTGATGATATTCATTCTCCTGATCCATGAATACGGTATATGTTTCCATTTGTTTGTGTCTTCCTGGATTTCTTTCTTCAGTGCTGTATAGCTTTTTGAGTACAGGTCTTTTACCTCCTTGGTTAGGTTTATTCCTAGGTATTTTATTTTTCTTGTTATTATATCAAATAGGATTTTTCCCCTGATTTCTGCTTCTGCTCTTTCATTTGTGGTCTACAAAAATGCCTTTGATTTCTGGATATTGACTTTGTATCCCACTGTTCTGCCAAATTCATTAATTAGGTCGAGCAGTTTTTTGGTGGAGTCTATAGGATTTTCTATGTACACTATCATATCATCAGCAAATAATGACAGTTTTGTTTCCTCCTTTCCAATTTGGATGCCTTTTATTTCCCTTTTTGTCTCATTGCTGTGGCAAAAACTGCTAATACTATGTTGAATAGAAGTGGTGAAAGTGGACAACCTTGTCTTGTTTCTGATCCTAGTGGGAAAGATTTTAGTTTTTGCCCATTGAATATGATGTTGGCTGTAGGTCTCTCATATATGGCCTCCATTATGTTGAGGAATGCTCCCTCTATTGCCACTTTGCTGAGTGTTTTATCATAAATGGTGCAATACCTTATCAAATGCTTTTTCCACATCTATTGACATGATCAGGTGATTTTTGCCTTTGCTTTTATTTATGTGATGTATTATGTTTATTGATTTGTGAATATTGAACCATCCTTGCATCCCTGGGATGAATCCCACTTTGTCATGTTGTATGATCTTTTTAACGTGTTGCTGGATGTGGTTTGCCAATATTTTGTTGAGGATTTTATTGTCTATGTTCATTAGTGATATACACTTCAAGTTTTCTTTCCTTGTTGTGCTTTTATCTGGTTTGGGGATTAGGATGATGCTGGCTTCATAAAAAGAGTTTGGGAGTATTCCATCATTCTGGATTTTTTTTTCAATAGTCTGTGGAGGATAGGGGTTAGCTCTTCCTTAAATGCATTGTAGAATTCTTCTGTGAAACCATCCATTCCAGGGATTTTATGTGTTGGGAGTTTTTTGATTACTGCTTCAATTTCACCTGCTGTTATTGGTCTGTTCAGGCTTTCTGCTTCTTCTTCATTTAATTTTGGAAGATTATGTTTTTCTAGAAATTTGTCCATTTCACCTAGGTTTTCTAATTTCTTGGCATATAGTTCTTCGAGGTAATTTCTTACAATCCTTTGTATTTCTGTGGTATCAGTAGTAATCTCTCCTCTTTTACTTCTGATTGTGTTTATTTGAGTCCTCTCTCTCTCTCTCTCTCTCTCTCTCTCTCTCTCTCTCTCTCTCTCTTTTTCTTTCTTGATGAGCCTGCTTAAAGGCTGGTTGATTTTTTTTATGTTTTCAAAGAATCAGCTCCTGGATCCATTGATCCTTAGAATTGTGCTTTTAGTCTCTATGTCATTTAATTCTGCTCTGATCTTGGTTATTTCCTTCCTTCTACTTGCTCTGGGCTGCCTTTGTTGTTCCGTGGGTTCTTGTAGGTGAAGGGTTAAGTTGTTTGTTTGAAATATTTCTATCTTTTTTAGGTAGGCTTGCATCACTATGAACTTCCCTCTCAATACTGCCTTTGCTGTGTCCCATAACTTTTGGGTTGTTGTGAGTTCATTTTTGTTTAAATCCAGAAACTTTTTGATTTCTTCCCTAATCTCATTCTTGACCCATTCATTGTTTAATAGCATGCTGTGCAATCGCCATGATTTTGAGTATTTTGGAATTTTTTCCTTGTGGTTGGTTTTTGGTTTCAGTCCCTCATGGTCAGAGAAAATCTTGATATGATTTCAATGTTCTTGGTTTTGTTGAGTCTTGTTTTGTGGTCTATCATGTGGTCTATCTTTGAAAATGATCCGTGTGCATTTGAGAAGAATGTGTATTTTGCTTTTTTGGGATGAATGGCTCTCTATATATCAGTTAAGTCCATTTCCTCTAGGGTATTGTTCAATGCCACAATATCTTTGTTGTATTTTGTTTGGAAGATCTGTCTATTTTTGACAGCGGGGTGTTAAAATCCCCTACTATAAATGTGTTGTTGTCAATATATTTCTTGAACTCCTCCAAGATTTTCTTTATGTATTTGTGTGGTCCTATGTTGGGTGCATATATGTTTACAATGTTTATGTCTTTTTGATGGATTCCTTCCTTGGGTATTATGAAGTGACCTTCTGGGTCTCTCCTTATGGCCCTTTTTTTTAAAGTCTCTTTTGTCTGATATGAGTATTGGTTCCCTGGCTTTTTTTTTCTGTTCACTTTCTTGGAAAATTTATTTCTAGCCCTTCACTTTCAGTCTGTGTAGGTCTTTTGTCTTGAGGTGGGTCTCTTGTAGGAAACATATGTGTGGGTCATACTTTCTTATCCATTCAGCTATTCTATGTCTTGATTTGAGCATTTTATCCTTCTACATTTAAGGTTATTATTGATAGGTACTTATTCATTGCCATTTTTTGTACCTGTGTTTCTCTCTCTCTTGCTCTCACTTTTCCTTCCTTTCCTTAAAGCAGTCCCTTTAGCATCTTTTGCAGAACTGGTTTGGTGGAGGTGTATTCCTTTAGACTTCTTTTGTCTGGGAAGCTTCTTATTTGGCCTTCTATCTTGATTGAGAGCCTTGCTGGGTAAAGTAGCCTTGGTTGCAGGCCTCTGGTTCTCATTACTTGGAATATTTCTTGCCATACTCTTCTGGTTTGGAGCATTTCCATTGAGAAGTCAGCTCCTAGCCTTATTGGGGCTCCCTTGTATGTGTACTTCCTCTTTCTCCCTTGCTACCTTTAAGATTCTCTCTTTGTGTTAAAATTTTGCCATTTTAATGATGATGTGTCTTGAAGTGGGCCTCTTTGGGATCCTTTTGATTGGTACTCTCTGTGTTTCCTGGATTTATGTGACTTTTTCTCCCAGGAGGTTTTTCTTTAAACCTCCCTTTTAAATTAGGGAGGTTTTCCATCATGACTTTTTCAAACAGGTTTTCTATGCCTTCCTTTTCTTCTCCCTCTGGTATCCTCATTATATGGATATTACTACTTTCATTTTGTCCTCCATTTCCCTTAATCCTTCTTCATTCTTTCTGAGCCTGTTTTCCTTTTCTTGCTCTTTCTGGGTCTTTTTTTCTACCCTGTCCTCCAGCTCGCTGATCCAATCTTCTGCTTTATCAAACCTGGTTTTGATTCCTTCTACTGTGTTCTTCAGTTCAGAAATTGTAGTCTTCATTTCCTCTTGGCCCTTGTTGATAGTTTCTATTTCCTTTTTCATGTTGATATAGTATTCAGTGAGTTCATTGTAGTTTCTGGTAATTCTCTGTGAAGCTCTTTGAGCTTCCTGATAACCATTGCTTTGAACTCAATGTCTGATAGTTGAGTTGCCTCTCAACTATGTTTCATTTAGTGTTCTTTCTGAGGCTTCCTCCTTTCCCTTCATCTTGGGATTGTTTCTTTGTCTTCCCATTGTTTGTGAGACCTTTGTTGTTAGCCTCTTAATCTTAAATTGATCTGTTCTGACTCCCTGTGTTTATGGTGTTAACTTCTGTGGTAGAATACATGTGAGATTCAATGGTGCTGTCTCCTTAATCTCCTGAGCTCACTGGTCTTGGGCTGTTGTTTACTTTGGCCCTCTATGTCTTTTTGTTTTGTATGTTGTTGGGTCCTTGTTTCATGGGTCCTTCCCTTCTGCTGGTTAACTGAGGATCACTCCATCCACCACATCTTGTATTCTGTTGTGTAGGTGTGGTAAGGTTTTGTTGATGCTGATTCTTCAGTGTGTACAAGGTTTTGAGGCTTCTCTCTTGCTCTTGTTCAGGTGTTTGTTGTGGTTAATTTCTCCACCATTTATTTGTATTTTGAGATCGGTCCTGAATTGAGGTTTGTGTGGCTTCCAGTCCCTCCTTCACCTTTTTCCATTGTTATCTGTTGGTGGTTCCTTTGTTGGTGCGTTTCCTCTTCCAGCCGCTGGACCTGTTTTCACAGCTCCCATCTTGCAAATTCTCTGGAGTAGCAAAGTGTAATTTGTCTCACTGTCTACGTTGTTTGGATGACCCGTTTGGGTCTAACTCTGATCTTTTCTCTGCTCTAGGTATTATTGTCTCACCATCTCATTTTTCAATGTCCTCTATAATTTTTGGTCTCTAATCTTCATATATTCTGGAATCCCGTTGCCTGTTCACTCTGTTCCTCAGAAGATTGGCCTGGTGTTTCACCCATGCACGGAGGAGATGGACTCTTCTTCCATCTGTCTCGCTGCCATCTTTTCCTGTTTCTTGGTTTATTGATGATAGTCATTTTGGCAAGTGTGAAGTGATATCTCATTGTGGTCTTAATTTGCAGCTTTCTGATGGTTAGTGATATTGTGCACTTTTTCATATGTCTGTGGACCATCTGTATGTCCTCCTTGGAGAAGTGTTTGTTTAGGTCCTGTGCCCATTTTTTAATTAGATTGTTTGTCTTCCTGGTATTGAGTCATATATAATCTTTATATATTTTGGACATTAAACCCTTGTCCAATGTATTGTTGGCAGAAATGTTCTCCCATGTGGTCAGTTCCCTGTCATTTTCATTATGGTTTCTTTAGCTGTGCAAAAGCTTTTTAATGTCATGTAGTCCCATTTATTTATTTTCCCTTTATTTCTCTTCCTGTAGGGGATATATCAGCAATAATATTGCTATGTGATATATCTGAAAATTTACTGCCTATGTTTTCCTCTAGGATTTCTGTGGCATCATGACATATTTAAATCTTTTATTTGTTTTGGGTTTATTCTGATGGATGCTGTAAGATGGTTGTCTCTTTTCATTGTTTACATGTACCAGTCCAGTTCCCCCCACACCATTTATTGAAGAGACTGTCTTTATTCCATTGTATGCTCTTGTCTCCTTTGTCAAATGATTGGCCATAGAGATGTGGTTTTATTTCTGGGTTTTCTGTTCTCTTCCATTACTCTATGTGTCTGTTCTTATGCCAGTACCGGACTGTTTTGATTGATTACAGTGGTCTTGTAGTATAGTTAAATACCAGGTATTGTGATCCCTCCTATTTTGTTCTTCTTTCTCAAGATTGCTGAGGCTATTCAAGATCTTTTTTGGTTCCATATAAATTTTTGGGATATTTTCTCTAGGTCTTTGAGATATGTCATTAGTATTTTAATAGGAATTGTGTTGAATCCATAGATTGTTTTAGGTGGTATGGACATTTTAATGATGTTGGTTCTTCCAATCCATGAACACGGTATATGCTTCCATTTATTTGTATCTTCCTCATTTTCTTTCTTCAGTTTTCTATAGTTTTCTGAGTACAGGTCTTTTACCTCCTTGGTTAAATTATTCCTAGATACTTTATTTTTTGTTGCTAAAGTAAATGAGATTTACTTCTTAGTTTCACTTCCTGATAGATCATTGTTGGTGTACAAAATTGCAATCTATTTCTGAAAATTGACCTTGTATCTCACTAATTTTAATTTTTTAAATATATTACATCAATTATGCTATTACAGTTGTCCCATTTTTTTTTCCCCTTTCTTCCCCTCTGCCTCTCCTCCTACCAGCATTCCCCCAGCTTAGTTCATGTCCAGGTCCTTGCATCCCTGGGATAAATCCCACTCGATTGTGGTGTATGATCTCTTTACTGTATTGCTGGATGCAGTTTGCCAATATTTTGTTGAAGATTTTAGCATCTATGTTCATCAGCGATATTGGCTTGTAATTTTCTTTCTTTGGTGTGTCTTTACCTGGTTTTAGAATTAGGATAATACTGGCCTCATAAAAAGAGTTTGGGAGTCTTCCTCAAAAGTTAATGTTTTTATAATACCCAGTACTGGCAAGGCTATGAGGAAATAAGTATGCTCACACTTTTTTAGTGGGAATGACAATTGATATAGCCTCTTCGTAGACAATATAGCACTACTTAAGAATATTTTAAATTCTCATACTTACTGGCCAAGCAGTTCTACTAAGAATTTATTTTATGTATATATTAAGACAGACACATCAAAACATGTGTTATTGTACCACTGTTTGATATAGGGAAAAACTGTAAAATAACCTAAATATTTTTTCAAAGGGGAAAAGATAAATAAACTATGATGCTTTCCTTGAACAAAATACTATTAATATTTAACATATTTAACATAATGAATCAGAACTAAATGTGCTTCTCTGGGAAAGATGTTCAGAATATATGACTTAGTGAAAAAAGTAATTTGCAGTAGAAAATCTGTAGTATGGTCCCCTTTGTGTGTGTGCGTTTTATACTATGTACATGTATTAGTTAAGATGCTTTTTTTTGTTGTTGTAGTTACCTAGAAATGCATTAAATTTATTAGATCCCATAAATGGGAGTGTAGAGGCCTATTGGGTTTAGAGTTGGCTTTAGTGTCTTAATCCAGCTGCCCAACTCTCTGTTTCTTTGATTCCCCTGGCTCAACCTCCTCCACCAACTCCTCAAACTGGTTTAGCAGTTCTGGGTCTCCCTTACAAACATGGTTCTCTTGACAGGAAACCCTCCAGCAACTTCCCCTTTCATCTCATTGGTCTGAACTGGATCATGGGTGTGACTCTTGGTCTCCTCAGCACAGACCCTGGGACAGGACAGTACCCTAACCCCATGGCTTAGGACTGGATTTCTTAACCAGTAATGAGGAAGGGAGAAGGATTTAACACTGTGTGAGACAAATTAAAGCTCATCCAAGGGGCTAGGTCATCCTATCTGCCATCCCCCCTACCAAAAAAAAAAAAAAAAAAAAAAGCCCCAACTAAAAACAACACCAAGAAACCGAAATGGCAACTTTAAATGAAATGAAAGGGAGTAAAGAGCTATGGGAATAGATACAAATTTTCTTTTTTCACTTCTAAACTTTTTGTTGTTGTTGTATATCTCCATGTCTGACTCAGGATCACAGCAGGAATCATGTGAACAGATGGCACACCCAAAAGGATTTGATAAAGAGACTTTAATAAAAAGATTATTTACAAAAGTATGAGTGAGGTTAAGGGAACAAGAAAAACAAAAAAGGGATTGTGAAGCATGCATGGACTAGCCACAGCAGAAAGAGGAATGCAGAGCAGCTGCTGCTGAAGCAGAAAGGGAGTGCTCTGTGTGGGGGAATATGTAAACACTCCATGCCCTCCAGTCTCTGCTAGTACTTCTCATTAGCCAGACCCAACCAGAAACCAGAGGGCAAGGGCAAGGCAATCTGTGACATCAGCCATCTGGGACTCAGAGCCAGGAGCGAAGAATCAGGAATAGATGTTTGTGGGGAGAGGAGCAGGTGGGGCAAACAAGTAGCACAACACGTATGAACCAATTGAAAACATTAATAGTTTTAAAATTAAAAAATATGGCAAATTCTGCCACATGCTACAACAGAAATGAACCTTGAAGACATTGCGCTAAAAGAAATAAGCCAGTTACAGAAGAACAAATATGATACGCTTCTATTTATATGAGGTAACTAAGTAGTCAAAAAAATCATAGAAACAGAAAGCAGAATGGTTGTTGCCAGGGGGAACCAAAGAGGGAGGAAATGCAGAGTTATTGTTTAACAGGTATAGATTTTCAGCTTCACAAGATGAAAAGTTCTGGAGATGGGTTGCACAACATTGTGAATGTTCTTACCCTACTGAACTTTATACTTAAAAATGGTTATAATGGATTATGGCCAGCCTATGTGTGTGGTGGTATCTTATTGCTTTTTTAATTTACAATATCCTTATAATATATTATGTTGAGTATCTTTTCATATGCTTATTTGCCATCTTGGTATCTTATTTGGTGAGGTGTCTGTTCAAGTGTTTGCCCACTTTTTAATTGGGTTGTTTGTTTTCTTATTGTTGAGTTTTAAGAGTTTTTTTTGTGTACTTTGGTTAACAATCCTTTATTTGATATATCTTTTACAATATTTTTTCCAATCTGCGGCTTCTCTTCTCATTCTCTTGACAATATCTTTTGGAGAATAAAAGTTTTTAATTTTCATGAAGTCCAGCTTATCAATTCTGTCTTTTACTAACAACACCAAACACTGGCAAGGATGTGGAGCAACAGGAACTCTCATTCATTGCTGGTGGAAATCAAAATGGCATAGCCTGTTTGAACAGCTTGGCACTTTTTTTTTTAAGATTTTATTTATTTATTTTAGAGAGGGAAGGGAGGGGGAGAGAGAGAGAGAGAGAGACATCAGTGTGCAGTTGCTGGGGGACATGGCTTGCAACCTAGGCATGTGCCCTGACTGGGAATCGAACCTGACAGCTTGGCACTTTTTGAAAAACTAAATATACACTTACCATATAATCCAGCAATCACACTCCTTGATTTTACTCAAATGAGTTGAAACTTATGTTCATAAAAAAAACTGCACAAAGATGATCATAGCAATTTTGATTATAACAACCAAGATGTCTCTCACTAGGTGTTATCCTCACTAGGATAAATAAACTGTGTACAACCAGACAATGCAGTATTATTCAGCACTGAAAAAAAGTTGAGTTATGAGGCCATGAAAAGACATGGAGGAAAGTTACATGCATATTGCTAAGTGAAATAAGTTAATCTGAAATGGCTGCATACTGTATGATTCTTACTATATAACATTTTGGAAAAAGTGAAAAGCTATGGAGACAGTAAAGAAAAGAACTCAATGGTTGCCAGGGTTTAAGAGAAAGAGCAATAAATAGATAGAGCACACAGGATTTTTAGGGCAGTGAAAATACTTGGTATGATACTATAATGGTGAATACGTGTCAGTATGTATTTGTCCAAATCCATGAACATACAACACCAAGAGTAAACCTAAACGTAAACTATGGACTGTGGGTGATAATGATGTGTCAATGTAGGTTCCTTGGTTGCAATAAATGCAATAAATAAGTCTGCTGTAATATTTTTATACCGGAGGAGGTGGTGCATATGTGAAGGCAGTGGCTAAATGGGAAGTCTTTATACCTTCCACTAATTTTTCTGTGAAGCTAATAATGCTGTAAAAAATAAAGTCTATTGAAACAATGATTATAATGTTAAATTTTGTTATGTTTTTCTACCACAATAAAAGAATGTGGAAGTCTTTTCTGGTTTCTTTATTCCCCAATCCCATTCACCAGCAACAAACACCATTGTGTCTGTGTTTTTAAGCAAGTATCAAGCTTCTCAGACTTTTATTTTCCAAAGGTGATGATTTAAATGCAAATGAATTCTCAGAGAGAAGTCTTGACAACAGAAATACAAATTTGATAGATACCAGCATGGGCATAATTCTTCCATCAGGGGAATTTGTCCATATAAATTATTGCTTTAAAATGTTCCTTATTTGTGCTTCTTTTCCCTTTTAGACTATAACAATGAAGCACATGAACCTGAATTCCTTTGTGGTTTATCCTACTATATTCACTAAATATTGCTTATTGCTTACTTTGTTTTTTATTACTTTTTTTCCCTCTAAATCTCCTAATCTTCTCAACCTTGTAACCCAGTCGTTCTAGCTGGTCTCCTTGTAGTTTGTAATGTATACCATCTATCTTCTTGTATCTCATGTCCTCAATATCCTTGGATACTTTTTCATTTTTCTCTGTTGCCCAATCTATTTATATGTCATACCAGTGAACTTAAAAAGTTGAACTGTTTTTCAGAGAATACAAAGAGAAAAAATAATGCCCCACTCCAAGTGAAACTGAGCCTTCTTTGTGGCCTGACAGTGTTTTATCATACTTTCTTCTATACCTTTCATAGCTTTCTCTCTTTATTGGACTGTAAGATCATATCCTATAGTTTTATTAATCTCTAGCACTTGACACATTACATGGAACATTATAACTGCTTAATAAATGTTTATTGAAGAAATGAAAGATTGAGCAGCGATTTACCCATGAAAATAGTAGTACTTACACTAGGCTCCTTTGTTTTCCATAATCTTGCTTTAGACCAGCAATTTTCAACCAATGTACCACAAGGAGCACACTGGTGTGCCACAAGAATTTTGAAAACATGCAGTACCTCATTATTTCATCAGGGGCACTGACCTCTTTTCCTTTAGATTGTCAAATAAAAAAATGACAACAGCCAACACAACAATAGCCATCAGCTGTGAATACATAAAAATTATACCTATTTTTTGTATGTATAGATATGGGATGTTTATTTTATTTTTTAAGGTTTCATTTATTTGTTTTTTTTCCTTTTTTTAATTTTATTGATTATGCTGTTACAGTTGGCCCATTTTCCCCCTTCACTCCCCTCCACCCTGCTGATCCCCTCCCACCCACATTCCCCCCTTTAGTTCATGTCCATATGTCATAAGTTCTTTAGTATCTACATGTCCCATACTATTCTTACTCTCCCCCTGCCTATTTTCTACGTATTATCTATGCTACTTATGCCCTATATCTTTTCCACCTCTCTCCTCCTCTCACTTCCCTGTTGCTAACCCTGCATGTGATCTCCATTTCTGTGGTTCTGTTCCTGTTCTAGTTGTTTGCTTAGTTTGCTTTTGTTTTAGGTATGGTTGTTACTAACTGTGAGTTTGAAGTCTTTTTTTATTGTTCATATTTTTAATCTTCATTTTCTTAGGTAAGTCCCTTTAACATTTCATATAATAAGGGCTTGGTGATGAACTCCTTTAACTTGACCTTATCTGAGAAGCACTTTATCTGCCCTTCCATTCTAAATGAAAGCTTTGCTGGATAGAGCAATCTTGGATGTAGGTCCTTGCCTTTCATGACTTGGAATACTTTCCAGCCCCTTCTTGCTTGCAAGGTCTCTTTTGAGAAATCAGCTGACAGTCTGATGGGAACTCCTTTGTAGGTAACTGTCCCCCTATCTCTTGCTAATTCTAGAATTCTCTCCTTCATTTTTACCTTGGCTAATGTAATTATGCTGTGCCTTGGTGTGTTCCTCCCTGGGTCCAACCTCTTTGGGACTCTGAGCTTCCTGGACTTCCTGGAAGTCTATTTCCCTTTCCAGATTGGGGAAGTTCTCCTTCATTATTTGTTCAAATAACTTTTCCACTTCTTTTTCCTCTTCCCCTTCTGGTACCCCTATAATTTGGATGTTGGAATGTTTAAAGATGTCCTAGAGGTTCCTAAGCCTCTCCTCATTTTTTTGAATTCTTGTTTCTTCATGCTTTTCTGTTTGGTTGTTCCCATCTTCCTTCTGGTCCACTCCATTGATTTGAGTCCCAGTTTTGTTCCCATCACTACTGGTTCCCTGTGCGTTTTCCTTCATTTCTCTTATTGTAGCCTGCATTTGTTTGTCTAATTTATGACCAAAGTCAACCAATTCTGTGAGCATCCTGATCACCAGTTCTTTGACTGTGCATCTGATAGGTTGGCTATCTCTCGGTCACTTAAAAAAATTGGATCTGGGGATTTTAATTCTGTTTGAGCCATCTTCTTTATTTTTTATTTTCCTTTGGTCTGGTTGCGACTGTTACAGCTGTTATGTAAGGGCAGCGGAGCCTTAGGTGTTCACCAGGGCGGGGCACCCGGGATCTGAGAGGAAACAATGGTGCCTGCTCTGCTCTCTCGGACTTCATTCCCCTTTGCCATTTCCCACAAGCAGATTGGGCCCTTCTGGTGCTGGCTCCCGGGCGGGTGGGCTTATGTACTTTCTTGGACTCTGTGGGTCTCCCCGGGGAGCTCTCCTGTGATGATGGGAGGTTCTCCTGGCCTCAACTCCCACAGGTGTTTTCAGTCAGTGCTCTTAGGCTTTGTTTCCCCATGCTGGGTCCCTGGGCTGCACGGTCTGTGTTGCTGCCTGTTTTCACTGAGTTTGTCTGTGCGTGAATGTGTGGCTGCGGCCAGCCAGCTGCCTTATGTGCCTCACTGGGTCTGTTCATTGCCTCCTGTGCCCAGCGTCTGCCACCGGGTCCGTCAGCTGCCCCTGCGCTTCTGGGGTCCGCCAAATGCCATCTGCGCCCTGCGTGCCTGTGTCTGCCAGTCACCGCTTTTTCCTGCCGGGACCCCTGGACCCCTCTCTGTAGGCCTCAGACTCCACTCCTCCTTACCTGTCTGGATGTATGGTAGTCAGACTGCTGTTCAGTTCATTTCTCTCTGTTCTGGTTGTTACTTGTTTCTCGATTTTTGTTGTCCTTCAAAATTATACCTATTTTTTAATAGCTAAGATTTATTAAACCACTTTTTGTATCTGTGACCAGCATTGTGTCAAGTCTTATGTTAGCATATCTCTACATTTATTATTGTTTATTCTATTAGAGTTGTCCTATTTTTTTCACTTTTGCCCCCCATTGCTCAGTAAATCCCCTCTCTGTTGTTCATGTCCATGAGTGATTCATACATGCTCTTTGACTTATCCCTTCCCTTTCTTTCCACTATACCTATTCTCCCTCCTCCCCTCCTATAGCTATCAGTCTGTTCCATGTTTCCGTGTCTCTGGTTCTTATTTTCTCATTAGTGTATTTTGCTCATTAGATTCCAGTTGTGAGTGAGATCATACAGTATTTGTCTTTCACTGACTCGCTTATTTCTCTTAGCATAATAATCTCCAGTTCCATTCATGCTGTCACAAAAGGTAGGACTTCCTTCTGTTTCTGCTGTGTAGTGTCCCATTGTGTAAATGTACCAGTTTTTTAATCCACTCACCTACAGATGGGAACTTAGGCTGTTTCTAACATTTGGCTATTGTAAATAGCACTGGTATGAAAATAAGGGTGCATAACTTCTTTTGAATTGAGGTTTCAGGATTCTTAGAGTATATTCCAGCAGTGGGAATATACAGCAGTGGGATTGCTGGGTCATAAGGCAGGTCCATTTTTAGTTTCTTGAGGAAATTCTATACTGTTTTTCACCATCGGTGCACCAGTCTTCATTCCCACCAATAGTGCACTAGGGTTCCCTTTTCTCCATATCCTCACCAGCACTTGTTTGTTGATTTATTATCATTAGATAATTAGATAACCATTCTGACAGGTGCGAGTTGATATCTCATTGTGGTTTTAATTTGCAGCTCTCTGATGGTTAGTAATGTTGAGCATTTTTTCATATGTTTCATATGTGTATGTCCTTCTTAGAGAAGTGTCTATTCAGGTTCTTTGCCCAGTTTTTAATTGGGTTTTTTATCTTCCTGGTGTTGTGATGTATGAGTTCTTTCTATATTTTGGATATTAAATCCTTGTCTGATGTATCGTTGTACCTATTTTTTTGTCAGATCAGAAAAAATATGTTTTTTGCTGTGCCGCAGACTTTTAGTAATTAGTTTATATGTGCCATGAGATGAAAAAGGTTGAAAATTGTTGCATTAGACTTGCTTTAAGGTGTGGGTCCTGGAGCGAGGCTGGTGTGATTAATATTGCAGATCTATCACTTAGGAGTTGGTCATGGAGATCAAGTTATTTCTCTGACACTAATTTCCACACATGTGAAATCGTATAGATTTGCTAGGATTTTAATACTTAGACTAGTACTCAGTATATAGTAAACATTTGAAAAATGTAGCTATTATTTTATTTAAATTATATTAAAATGTATTGATATTTACTTACACAAAGAATCAAGCAAAATAACTGTCATCACCACCACCTGCATTTACTGAGTACTCAGAATTTTACTGAATTCTCCAAATGCTATGGATAATTCACCTGTCAGTTTTGGATAGAGAGTTTTTATTCAGTTAGACAACTGGTGATATATCTAAAAGTTTATTCATAATTAAATTTTTGATTTAAAAATTTTTGGAAAAAGATACATAACATAAAATTTACCATCTTAATTATTTTATTTATTTATTTGTTTTTAATCCTTACCCAAGGATATATTTATCATTTTGAGAGGGAGAGAGAGAGAAACATATCAATCAGTTGCCTCCCATATATGCTCTGACTGAGGATTGAACCCATAAACTAGGCATGAGCCCTGACTGGGAATCAAACCTGTAACCTTTTTCATTCAGGAATGACACTCCACCAACTGAGCCACCTGGCCAGGATGCATCTTAATGATTTTTTAAAAATATTTTTATCATTTACACTATTACAGTTGTCCCAATTGGCCCTCTTTGCCCCCCGCTAGCCAGCCCACCCACTCTCCCACAGTCAGTCACCATACCATTGTCCATGTCCATGGGTCACTCATATATTTGTTTGACTAATCCCTTCACCTTCTTTCTTTTTAAAAAATCTTTATTGTATCTTTTTCCAATACCATTTAGTCCTCTTATAACCCCTTCCCCGCAGCAATCACCACACTATAGTCTATGTTCATAGTCTTTTTTTCCTTTTTGTTCAGTCCCTCCATATCCTAATCCTCCCCTCAGCTGTCATTCTGTTCACCATCTGTTAGTCTGTCCCCATTTTCCTTGTTAGATTTCCTTGTTAGTTCATTAGATTCCACATATGGGTAAAATCATTTGGTATTTGTCTTTCTCTGACTGGCTTATTTCAGTTAGCATAATGTTCTCCAGGTCCATCCATACTGTCACAAAGGGTAAAATTTTCTTCCTTTTTATAGCTGAGTAGTATTTAATTGTGCACATGTCCCATAGTTATTTTATCCACTCATCTATTGATGGACACTTTGGTTGCTTCTGTATCTTGGCAATTGTAAATAATGTTGCAATGCACATAGTGGCCCCTGTGTTCTTTCAGATTAGTGTTTTGGGTTTCTTTGGATATATTCCCAGAAGTGAGATCACTTAGTCAAAAAGCAGATGTATTTTTAATTTTTTTAGGTATCTCTATACGGCTTTCCACAGTGGCAAAACCACTCTGCATTCCCACCAACAGTGCAAAAGGGTACCCCTTTCTCCACATTCTGCTAGTGCTTGTTTGCTGATTTATTGACAATAACCATTCTGACAGGTATGAGGTATCTCATTGTGGTTTTAATTTGCACTTCTCTGGTAGCAACATTGAGCATCTTTTCATATGCTTATTGGCCATCTATGTGTCCTCCTTGGAGAAGTGTCTATTCAAGTCCTTTGCCCACTTTTTAATTGGGTTGTGGTTTTTTGTTTTTTGGGTTTTTTGGTGTTGAATTTTGTAAGTACTTCATAAATTTTGGATATTAACCCCTTATCAGATGTGTCAGTGAATATATTCTCCCACTCAATGGGTGGTATTTTTATCTTGTTGATTACTACCTTTGCTGTGCAAAACCTTTTTATTTTGGTGTAGTCCCATTTGTTTATTTCTTTTCTTTTGTTTCCCTTGCCTGGGGAGATATATCTAATAAAAAATTGCTATGAACAGTGTCTAAGATTTTGCCCCCTATGTTTTCTTCTAGGACTTTTATGGTTTTGGGTCTAACATTTAAGTCTTTTATCTGTTTTGAATTTATTCTTTTGTGTGGTTTAAGAAGGTGGTCTAGTTTTATTTTTCTACATGTATTTGTCCAATTTTCCTAACACCATTTATTGAATAAACTATCTTTAGCCCATTGTATGTGCTTGCATCCCATACCTTCACGTTTTTCAACCAGTTCCCACCCCACCCCCCTGCCCCTCTTATAGCTGTTGGTCTGTTCCATGATTTTATGCCTCTGGTTCTATTTTGCTTGTTAGTTTATTTAATTCATTAGATTCCACTTCTAAGTGAGATCATGTGGTATGGTCAATTAATTTTTTACAAAGGAGGCAAGAGTAGACAATGGAGTAAGATAGCCTCTTCAGCAAATGGTGTTGGGAGAACTGGAGTGGTACATGAAGAAAAAATGATATTAGGCCACCATCTTACACCATACACCAGAATAAACTCAAAATGGATAAGAGATGTAAGTATAAGTTCAATACCATATAAAATCCTGGAAGAAAACATAGGCAGTAAAATTTCAGATACTTCACATAGCATTAGTTTTTCCAATATTTCTCCTCGGGCAAGGAGAACAAAGGAAAAAACACAAACAGGGGTACGTCAAATTAAAATGTTTCTGCATAGCTAAAGAAACCATCATCAAAATGAAAAAGGAACCCACTGTATTTGGAGAACATACTTGCTGATGAAACATGGGACATTGGACATTGAATATCATTGGCATTAAGTACCATCATTGGCATTAAGTACATGCAGATTGTCCATAAGTACCATCAGTAGAATCCTTCATTTTCCAAAACTGAAAGTCTGTAACCTTTAAATATGGTTACATTCTCCCCACTTTCTTCTCACTCCAGCCCCTCACAACCAACATTCTATTCCTATCTGTGTGAATTTGACTACTCCAGGTATCTCATTATGCAAGTGGAATCATAGAGTACTTGTGTTTTATGTCTGTCTTATTTCACTTGGTATAATGTTTTCAAGGTTCATCCATGTCATAGCATGTGTCAGAATTCATTCTTTTTTTAAGGCTAAATACAATTTTTTTTATTTTAATAGTTGCAAAACATTTCCTTTCTATTATTGTACGCTTGGGTATTTCCCCTTTTTAGCAACTCTAACTAGTGGAAGTTGCGCTCTGTGTTTAAGTGTACCCAGATTTTTTTGAGAACTGAAATAGTAGAAAATTAGGAAAAAACACATCTAGTATCTGAGAAGTACCATTCAAAACATATATATTTGCTTTTATCAGAAATACATATATTTTAAGACACATATAAGATTTTTGTTTTAGAAATAAAGGAGAATTCTTCAAATGTGTGGTTTTGTTGTTATGTTTTGACAATTATTACCACCTCATCTTGATCAATATATTCCCTGACCATAAAAGTAGAAAAATGTGCATTTCCTTGACAATATTCAGAATGAGTTGCAATCTCTGAGCTCTGGAATTTGCTGAAAGGTGAAATGAAAGATATTTTAACCTGCCAAAACTTGAGTTTAAGCCTTTAAAACTGTTTCTTTTCCAATATTTGCTAAGATTATTAAATTGCAAAACTGGATAAAGAAACTTCTGGCATGTATTTTATTTCATACAACAAACTATTAAATCAGTGAGAAAAATATCAGGGAAGTAAAGGGTAAAATTACACATATCAATCTTGGTATTTAAATTTTTTTCCAATATAAATAAGGTCTCTGATAAGATGATACACCTGGGAACTATTTGGGGTGTTGATGTTCTCTTTTACTTACAGAAATCTAACTTTAAATTGGATTTTATTTTATTACCCTGGGTGGTAGAAACATTTTTGCATTCATTATTTATACCCTGCCTACTACAAAAATTGAGGCAATTAAGAGAATATAAAATAATGTAATTTAAGAAATCTGAATATAAATTCTTCAACTTGTCTTATATTGTTCAGGCACTGACCTTTTTTCTGAAAAGATTAACAGAAACCTTCATTAAGAACATTAACTGATGACTGTTGGGAAACTGTTCGGTAGCTTCTTGGATTGTGTGACTGTTTCTTGTCTATGTAGGATTAGTCAGTTCAGCCCTCTCTTGTAGTTAGGATTTTCTTGGCCTGTACAAACAGTAACCATATGTTCTAGATTTCCTGGGACAGCACTAATTAAAAACATTCATTCCTGTTGTTAGAGCATGTGTCCTGATATTTTTATGAAAAATGTGGTCCGTTGTTCCATAATTTTTAGTATTCCTCTAATAGACCTGTCCCTTAAGGTATACAGAGACCTCTGTGTTCTATATTGGGCTAGTTCTCCTACGCATTCTGGGAACATCAACTGATGTCTTTGCATCTCTGTAGAGCCCAACCTCCCTCTCCAACCATATCAGAAACCTTCCTTCTCCAATCTACTACTCAATCTACAGATTGTTACAATCTACCTAGCATTTGATTGTACACGATCTCATACTGTTTATATTGTTGTTTCTGGGTTAGACTCACCTTACTTAAATTGTACAATCTGGAGGAAAGGAACATCATCTGAATATCTTCCATAACCTATAACTTCCACAGTACCTCACTCAGTGCTAGAGACAGAAAGAAAGAAAGAAAGAAAGAAAGAAAGAAAGAAAGAAAGAAAGAAAGAAAGAAGAAATAAAGAAATAAAGAAATAAGAAAGAAAGAAAGAAAGAAAGAAAGAAAGAAAGAAAGGAAGGAAGGAAGGAAGGAAGGAAGGAAGGAAGGAAGGAAGGAAGGAAGGAAGGAGGAAAGAAAGGAAGGAAGGAAGGAAGAAGGAAGGAAAGAAGGAAGGAAGGAAGGAAGGAAGGAAGAAGGAGAGAGAGAGAGAGAGAGAGAGAGAGAGAGAGAGAGAAAGGGAAGGAAGGGGAAAAAAGATTCATTGAACTTTTTGTCATTCAAGGCAAAAGCCTCTTTGAAAAAGTCTCTACCTGAACCCTGCAATGAATATGTTAAACCCACACTATATTCTTTTCAGAATTCAAATGTAGATTTTTTAGCACCATATTTCTATTCTAAGGCATTTGATAATGAATATTTAGGGGAAGAAGTAGAAACCCATGCCTTGGTTTCTCATATGTGCTAAGTACAAAGTTAAGTTTTATGACTTTATTATTTTGTCTAAGTCATAGTTAAATATAAAATTCCATAATTTTTTAAGGCTTCTGTTACTTCTGTCCCATCTCAAGCCTTGGTGCTCTAATCACTAAACACTTGCTCCATGGAGTTTTCTTACAAGGAAGACAGTATCTAGGTGATTACTATCAAATCTACATCTCTAACCTGCACTCCAGACAGTGATTCACAAGCAGGCTGATGGTGTAAGACATGGGGCTTGGGTGTAGGAATCAGAGGTTTGGGGAGATTTGAGCAACATCAGGAATTAGGGAGCCTTTTCAAAATATTCACAACAGATCAAATTAAGTAGGTCTGGGTGGGGTTTGGGCATATGTATGTTGAAGGACACCTGTGAATCATAGTCCCAGATCTTGTAGTACCAACCTTCAGGCACATCTTTAAGGACTCATATCAACGTGTCTCTATCACACTAACTTCTCTTTTCAATTCCTTCATTTCTTAAAGTATTAATACTTTTTTCCCAAGAAGGTGGAATAGTTAAGAGAATTTAATTTGTCATATTTATGCATTTAATGTATTAGATCTATAAGTTATTTAAGTACTTGGGGAAGCATTCATTAAGTTATAAATTTGCTCTGCAGGCATTTGAAATGCTTAAAATAAAAATCTACTCTTAAATTTATAAACACAGTTTAAAATGTTTAAAGGGACTTAATTATCCAAATTTGTACTGACTATTTACTTTCTTTAATATGAGCTAATCAAATATTAATTGAAGAAAAGTGAGATATTAATTCCTAAATTACCTAACAAGATTACTAGTTTAAATTCAAGGAAAACAGAATTTTTAATTGTGTAATTTAAAAAAATTAAATATTAATTTGATATTTTAGTAAGTGTAAATAGTTTTCAGGGATGTTAAGTATAGCATAGAAATTATAGTCACCCTGGCTGGTGTGGCTCAGTGGATTGAGTGCCAGCCTGTGAACGGGAAGGTTGTGGGTTCAGTTCTCAGGGCACATGCCTGGGTTGTGGGCCAAGACCCCAGTTGGGGGTGTGTGAAAGGCAACTGATCGATGTATCTCTCACACATTGATGTATCTCTATTTTTCTTTCTCCCTTCCTTCCCCTCTCTCTAAAAGTAAATAAATAAAATCTTTAAAAAAGAAAATATAGTCAATAATACTGTGATAAATAAATATGTATGATGTTAGATAGGTACTATATTTATTAGGGTGATCACTTCATAACTAATAAAATGTCTAATCACTATGTCATACACTTGAAACTAATATAGTATGTCAACTGTAATTGAAAAATTAAAAATTACATTTAGAAAAAGCTGTGACTGGATGGCTCAGTTGGTTAGAGCACTGTTCCATTCACTGAAAAGTTCGTGCATTTGATCCTCAGTTAGGACACATACCTAAGTTCTGGGTTTGATTCCTGGTTGGAGCACATACGGGAAGGAGCTGACAGATGTTTCTTTCTCTTGCTCTCTCTCTCTCTTTCTCTAAGATCAATAAACATACCACTGGGTTAGGATTTTTCAAAAATTAAAAAGAGCCCCTTCTGTCCCACTGCTCAGTCTCTACACCAGAGGCAAGTTCTGCACTGCAGGTGCCATAATCCTGAGGACATGGCCTCTTGGACACATCCAGCACCAGGGAATTGGCAACCTCAGTGGCCCAAGCAGCCACAGCTGCCTCAGCTCTTCACTGAGTCCTTCCCTTCACCCCATTGAGAGCCTGTTCCAAACACAAAGACAACCCTTTTGTCCTCCCTCTGAGGATCCTCAACCTGATAGACAGATGCAGGGAGTACTGAGAACCAGACTGTGGGTATCAGCAAACATATGGTGAATGGTGCTCTGGAGAGCCTTCTGTGATTACAACTCTCTTCTTTTCCTGGGACACATGCTTGGAAGGATCAACAGATATCCAATTTACTCAGATATAATTCCAGATTAATGGAGTTCTGGCAGAGATGATAACACTTGATTTACTAAGACTGGAACAGTTGCCCATCACATGACAAGAATGATAATGTGTTAAAAAAAAAAACTGCAAAATTTGGATCTTCTTCTGCTCTCCTGCCTTAGAAATAAGAAAAATGGAGAACTGATATTCAAAGGAGATCCAAGATGGTGAAAGAATAAGTGGAAGTTACACTAACATCCACCCAGGACTAATCTGGAATTACGACTAAATTTCTGTACAGAAATCATCCTGAATAACCAACTGAACACTAGCTGGAGAGAAGCCTTATAACCATGGACAGAGAGAAAAAACCACTTTACCACAATGAGACTGGTAGGAAGTGTGGAGGAAGCATGAGAGGGCTCGCTGGGCTCCCATCGCTGACAGCTGAATTTCCAGAGATAGTTCAGTGGCTGGTGGGTTCCCCCTGAGAAGTGTGGGGTATAAGCCTAAAGCTGGCCTTCCCAGCTTGCAGCACCAGAGCCAAAAGGGAACCAAGATAACACTCAGTTATGAAAAGGAGCAGGGTTTCTGTCTGCCAGGGAGAGACAGCTGGAGACTCAGAGTTCATCTTAAAGTACCAAACACAAAATTTCATATGCAGCCACTGACACAGAGCTCCAGTAGAAGGAGGGCACAGTAAACTAGAAAAAACTTGAGAAGAGTCTAGGGTTGGTGGCTCTGGGGTGAGAACTGAAGGAATAGCCACAGGATCCCTGCAGTGAGTCATTCCCCATACTGCAAAACCATCTTTCTGGGGCAGAACACTCCTCTCCAAATGGCATCAACCTGAGGAGAAGCAGTAGTCCCACCCACAGGAATTACTCTGCCCCACCAGGTGGAGTTTAAGCTGGGGTGCTGATTACAGCTTGAGACTATATCATTGATTAGCTTAACAACTAAGGTGGATCTCTGAGAGCACTATGAGACTTTAGCTGACCCACCCAGAGGCCCAAGCTGATAAAAGCTGGCCTTGGTGCACAGCCTTGTTCTTTTTGCAAACAATCAGGCCCAGAAGAGGGAGCTACAAGCTGTGGATTGCTGATAGCTCCAAAGAGGTTGACCAGGGCCAGTCATAAACAGCATCTGACAAAGGCCTATACCAGAGTCTTTGCAGATCTATTTAATACATAGAAACAAATACAAAGAAGCAGCCAAAATGGGAAGACAAAGAAATGGACCCCAAATGAAAGAACAAGATAATTCTTCAGAAGAGCTACATGAAATGGAGACAATTTATCACATAGAGAGTTTTGGGTTTTGATTATAATGATAGTCAACATCATGAAAAAAGAAGGCATAGAAACCATAAGAAAAGATCAGTCAGAAATAAAGAATGCAATATCTAAAATAAAAAAATACACTGGAAGGAATAAACAGTAGTTTAGATGAAGCGGAGGTACATTTGCCAATCAATAAATGTGATTCACCATGTAAACAAAATGAAGGATAAAAATGATCATATCAATAGATGTACAAAAAGCATTTGATAAAATCCAGCACCCATTTATGATAAAAAAGTTTCAGCAAAGTGGGGTTAGGGAGAACATACCTAACATTATAAAGGTCATATATGACAAACCCACTGTCAGCATCATATTCAGTTGGCAAAAAGTACAAGTGTTCTCCCTAAGAACAAGAACAAGACAAGGATGTCTGCTTTCACCTCTCTTATTCAACATAGTACTGGAAGTCCTAGCCACAGCAATCAGGCAAGAAGAAGAAATAAAAGGCATTTAAAGTAGGTAGAAAAGGAAGCAGTAAAACTGTCATTATTTGCAAATGGCATGATACTGTACATAAAAACACTGAAGGTTCCAACATGAAACTACTATAACTGATAAATTAATACAGCAAAGTAGCAGGATACAAAATTAATATCCAGAAATCAGTTGCATTTTTATATGCCAATATAAACTAACAGAAGGGGAAATTAAGAAAACAACCCCATTCACAATTGCCATAAAAAGAATAAAGTACCCAGGAATAAACCAAACCAAGGATGTGAATAACCTGTCCTCAGAAATTTATAAGACACTAAAGAAAAAAATTGAAGAAGATACAAACAAGTGGAAGCACATACCAAATTTGTGGATAGAAAGCATTAACATTGTTAAAATGTCAGTTAGTGAGTGGATCAAAAAGTATGGTACATTTACACAATGGAATACTATGCAGCAGAAAGAAAGAAGGAGCACCTACCCTTTGCAACATCATGGATGTAACTGGAGAACATTATGTTAAGTGAAATAAGCCAGGCAGTAAAAGACAAATACCATATGAGCTCACCTATAAGTGGAGCCTAATCAACAAAACAAACAAGCAAGCAAAATATAACCAGAAATCTTGAAATAACAAACAAACTGACAGTAACCAGAGGGGAGGTGTGTGGGGATAATGGAGGAAAAAGGGGTAAGGGTTGTCAAGGAATGTGTATGAAGGACACATGGACAAAGACAAAGTGGGGTAGGATACAGGGTGGGAGGTGGGGATGGCTGGGGTTGGGGGGAGTAATAGGGGAAAAATGGAGACAAATGTACTTGAACATCAATTTAAAAAATGTTCACACCACCCAAAGTAATCTATACATTTAACATAATTCCTATCAAGATTCCAATGGTGTATTTCATCAAAATAGAACAAATATTTCAAAAATTTCTATGGCACCACAAAAGAACCTACATAATAACAGTGATCCCGAGAAAGAAGAACAGAGTTGCAGGAACCACACCTCCTGATATCAAACTATACTATAAGGCCATAGTAATCAAAACAGCATGGTACTGTCGTAAAAACAGACACATAGATCAATAGAACAGAACAGACAGCCCAGAAGTAAACCCACAGCTTTATAGTCAATTAATATTTGGCTGAGGAAGCAAACACATACAATGGGCTAAAGAAGTTTATTCAATAGGAAAATTAGGAAAATTAGATGTTAGAAAATTAGACAGATATGTGCAGACAAATGAAACTAGACCATCTTCCTATACAACACATGAATAAATTCAAAATGAATTAAAGACTTAAATGTTGACCCCAAAACCATAAAAATCTTAGAAGAAAACATAAGCAACAAAATCTCAGACATTGCTCACAGCAATTATTTCCCAGGCAAGGGAAATAAATAAAAAAATAAACAAATGGTACTACATCAAAATGTAAACTTTATGCATGGTAAAGGAAATGATCAACAAAATAAAAAGACATTCCACTGAATGGGAGAACATATTCACCAATATATCTGATAAGGGGTTAATATCCAAAATTTATAAAGAACTTATAAAACACAACACAAAAAGAACCCCAAACAACCCAATTAAAAGATGAGCAAAGGACATGAATAGACACTTCTCCAAGGAGGTCATACAGATGGCCAATTGACATACGAAAAGATGCTCAATGTCATTAATCATCAGAAAAATGCAAATTAAAACCATGATGAGATACCATCTCACACCTGTCAGAATGGCTGTCATCAATAAATCAACAAACAACAAATGCTGGCCAGGATGTGGAGGAACAGGAACTCTTTTGCACTGTTGGTGGGCATGCAGATTGGTTCAGTCACTGTGGAAAGCAATATGGAGATATCTCAAAGATTTAAAAATGCATCTGACTTTTGACTAAGTGATCCCCTTTTAGGAATATATCTGAAAGAACCCAAAAACAATAATTCAAAATAACATAATTACTACTATATTCATTTTAGCATTATTTGCAATCACCAGAATATGGGAGCAGCTCGTGTGTCCACCAATAGATGAATGAATTAAACAACTATGGGACATTTGCAAAATGGATTACTATTCAACCATAAAAAGGAAAAATTTTACAACAGTATGGATAAACCTGGAGAGCATAATGCTAAGTGAAATAAGCCAGTCAGAGAAAGACAAATACCGTATGATTTCACTTGTATGTGAAATCTAATGAACAAACTGATCTAACAAGGAAATGGGGCAGATTCATAGACGGAGAACAGGATGACAGCTGGGAGAAGGTTTAGGGTGTGGAAGGACTGAGCAAAAAGGAAGGAAGACTATGGACATAGACTACAGTGTGGTGATTGCTGGGGGGGAGGGGCTATAAGGGAACTAAATGGTATTAAAACAATATAATAAAGATTAAAGTTTTTTAATCCAAAAATTTTTTAAATTAAATAATGTAATTTTTTCTATTCCTCAAGATTTCTATTCAAGACATAAAAACAAACAAGTAAAGCTCTTGACAATAGCAAAAACCAGAACTTAACTATGTTTAAATATATTGGGTGGGTCAAAAAGTTCATTTAGTTTTTTCCATATGATGGTTCTCGTGGTGCTTCATTGTCTCTAACTTCATTCATAACAGTTTAGTTAGATTGTATTGTGACAGCTCTCATATCAGCATGCATTTAAAAATTATTAAAATAGGTTAATTTTTGTGCAGCCATTTTAATGTTTAAGATGGAAGAAAATACACAATCTTGTCTGCATAATTATGCTTTATTGTTTCAAGAAACATAAAAACATAACAGAAATGCAAAAATAGATTTGTGCATTATATGTCAAAGGTGCTATGACTAATCGAATGCATCAAAAGTGGTTTGTTCCTTCCTGCCCTGTTTGCTGTCAGTCTGTTCCTTGTTTCCATGCCTCTGCCCCTATTTTGATTTTTTGTTGTTGTTGTTGTTGTTGTTCATAGGGGAGGGGAAGGAGGATAAGGTGGAAACAAGGGGAAGGGACTAGTCAAGAAACATGTATAAATGACCCATGGACATGGACAACAGAGTGGGAATTAACTGTGGGAGCAGGGGATATGCTGGGAAGAGGAGAGCAAAGGAAGAAAAATTGGGACAACTATAAATAAAATATTTAATTAAAAAAGTAGTTTGCTAAGTTTCTTGGTAGTACCGTCATTTTGCCAAATAATTCTTTTCTGTGGGGCTATCTTAGGTATTAGAAGATGTTTAGTTGCAACCCTGGCCTGTACCCAGTGGAAGCCAATAGCAAGAGATAGTCAACATACTGAAAATATCCAAATAAATAAAGTTATTGGTGAAAATGAAAAATGTATCATTTATTTTGATGGAAAGACTAAAAGGATTTTTTTGCCAACCCAATAGACTACGTCTAAATACTCAAATTTCTTTGTTTCTTATGGTCCTAAAATTTCTGGAATATAAATGGTGCACAGCAGTCTTCTTAATCTAAGGAAGGGAATTATTAGATTTTTAAATTTCCTGTTAAATACAAAGCTCCTTTAACCATCAGGCATGGAATGTGGAATATGTTTGTATGACATCTGTCCATAAGGTATCCAGCCATGTGCTATGAAAACTAGAAACATTTATTGAAGAAGATAGAAGATACAAGAAACATTATACATAGGACAATAGTGCCTCAGTCCCCTTCAAAGTAGGCACCTTGGGACCTCACACAGTTCTCTCAGCATCTCTTCCACTGTTCAAAACACTGCAAAATCTTTTGTTGGAATCACCATCAGCTGCCCAGTTGTATTTTCTTGAATCTCATTGACAGTCCGAAATCTCTTCCCTTTCAAAGGTGATTTTAGTTTTGGGGAAGGCCTGAAGTGTCGAACTGCAAAATCTGGGCTGTAGTGGGACTGAGACATCTGGGTGATTTGATGTTTCATCAAACATTAGGCCTTCCAGAATGTGGATCACTTTCAATAGATTCTCCACCATATTTGAAGCATTTGTGCCACAATTTTATTTGCACTGCACTCATTGCATCATCCCCAAAAACCTTCTGAATTATCCAAATAGTTTTCATGGAGGAATGTTCAAGCTTAAGGTAAAATTTGATGCAGATTCATTGCTTTACTTGCTCAGTCAGTTTGTATGCAACAACCACACAGTACACACGCTCACTCAATGGTGTCTACCATAATCACTGACTAGCACAATGAAGTCATTATTGTTCAGGCCTGTGCATTCCAGTCCACTCTCCTTGGCTGCCAGGTTGCATCAATGCTGAACAAACCATTCTTGTTGTATTAACAATGGCTGGACTTTTTCTGAACAATTTTCATATTACAAAATGGAATTGCTCATTTGGTTTTTTAATGATCTGTGTAAATACATGCCTATCACTAAATAAATTACAAAATCTCTTCTATAGCTATAAAAAAGTTTCAGATCTGTCATCTCTTTCTCTCTGCTTGCCTCAGTACGATTCTCTTTTTTCACTTCCAGTCTGTGCACATCTGCTCATATAAAACTGCAAACTTAGCCACTACTATGGTGCAGACACACTGCACTTCATTAACTGTCTGGCCAGACTCATGAACTTCTTTTATGCACCTGATCTCCTCATACCACAGTGATTGCACAGTAGCAAATAACCTATACTATGACCAACGATGATAATCTTACACCATACATGGCTACATACTTACTGCTTTGGATGCTTCTTGATATCCATATTTTTGTCAAGAAAAAAAATTCCTACAACACTCTCTTCTGGATTAGTTTAATTGAAGAGTACCCTGTGATTGTAGGCAAATTGTAAAATACACAACAAAAATTACCATATACTAGTACTGATCTATGTGAATTAATGTATAACAGGGCCTCCTTGCTACTGTAAAACTGAAAATTCAGAAAAAAATGGGTGTTTGGATACTAAAGCTAATATGAGAATTTATCTCTTGTATCATCCTAGAGGTAAAACTTTTATGGTTATTTCATTAACTTCCTTTATCTTTTGGTTCACCTTATAAGCATATGTTATATATTTGAAACTACAAAATAAATTGTCCTAATAAAAGGATCATTATTTTCCTGCTTTATACATTGGGATTTCATATAACATTTAATTTTTAGAAAGAATTCACTGCTTTAAAAACAAGGTTGAAAAGCCACTAATTTACATCAAGCTTACAGCATTTCAGTTTTCTGTTAGAACTACAGTATTCTCCCTTTTGGTTTTATGCAACACTCCTCCAGCAACATATAAAATTTCTTGAAGATTTCATGATATTTCTTCCTTCTTCAATCTATAAAGTATCCTTGTGTAATCTAAGCTAAATTCAACATTTTGGACTTAGCTTTCTAGGCAAAAAATAATCTGACTTGACTTTGACTATCCAAATATATTTTGATTGGTCACCCCCACAGATCCTCTAGTCTGGGAAAGAGAGCCATAATGCTCCATCCCCACCTTCTCATCTCCTGCCTTTCACAGGTTTTGCTAAATCCCTGCACTGAGCCACCACCGATCTATTCAGGTTGACCTGTGAAATGAAGCCCATATGCCATTGGCTCTTTCTATATGTGGTATGCTCTGCAACTTGGTCATTCTATCCTTAAATCTGAAAATTTTTCCTCCTCTCCCTTTCAACTGCCCTAACTCCTTCTTTGTCTTCACAATCTACACACCCACAGACTCTTTATTAACTTCCTGAGTTCATGATGGTCACTTCTTCCCACAGTTTATAATTTAATTTTACCTAATAGCTTTCTTTGCTCTACAGTCATCCCACCAGCATAATGGACTTCTGAATTTCTTCACAAGCTTGTGATGACTGTAGGGATCTATTCTTGAAGGGCAGAAAGAGTTCTTACTGCAATTACATGTCCATAATTTAGTCTCAGTCCTGTCTGTCATTCAGTGAATCTGAAATTTTACCAAATCAATTAAACTTCCATAGTTTAACTTTTTCTTCTGTAAAATGGGAATAATAACATATGTTGTGTTTTAGAAAAGAGTTCTCATGCATGGAATGGTCTGCTGCTCGTGTGGCTAACTACCTTACTAGAATCATCATGAATGAAAAACTGGTCGCCGAGTCATTCCATTTCAGAAACCTGATCTTATTAACACACTTTGAGTTGATAGGTTGTAAGAATCTGACTCAGCCAGAGCTCCAGTGGTGCAATCGGTTAGTGTGCGGTACTTATAAGAATCTGACTCAGGAAACTAATGATTCTCTTTGCTTCTTTTTTTATTTTCTTCATAGATGACCTTTCTAATGCAAGCCTTCAGATGCTTTTTATACACCAATAACCTGCAATGTTCAGGAAAATCCAGATCTCTCTACTAAACTTCATTGCCATATATCAAAATATTCCCTGAGAGATCTCACATGCTTCTCAAACTTATCATATTCAAACTGAACTCTTGTTTACCTCATAACATCTACATTCACACTCAGAGCCACATTTAATTGATTTCTCCTTCACTCATGCTCATTTTAGTGACTGGATGGCAATTCTTCAACCCTATTTCTCAAGCCAAAATCCTGAAACTGCCCCTGCAAGCTTCTCCCCTATATCTAATTAATCACCAAGTCTTAGTAATCCTGTTTGCTATACATATAATTTTGTCTCCTTCTGTCTATACTCTTATCTGAGTTATCATTATCCCCTGACTGGACTGTTGCAAAATTCTTCTACCTGGTCTTTCCATTATTAATTTAATGCCTCCCTCCAATTAATTCTTTATGTAGCAGCCAGAAGGATTTTTTAAAGCACAATGTCATTATGTATAATTTTATCTTTGTACTTTATACTCGAAATAAATCCTAACTGACTCCAAGGCCCTTTGTGATCTGATCCTTGCTACCCTTCCAGGCTCATTTCATGTGTGCTTTCTCTTCCTTGATCTGTTCCCATCTTTATTAGCCTTTCAGATCCTCAAACACCCCTGAGCTCTTTACCACCTTCTGTCTGGCAGCTTTCCCTGCATTTCACTGTCTGGTTAACTCCTAGCTCCTCTTAAAGTGTCAGAAAAGCCTTTTCTAATTCTCCAGTCTAATATAGCACTCAGCACAAGATGTTTTTATCATACAATACCTTGTTTGTCAGTCTCCCCTCTGGACTATAACACCATGGCAGGAACTACCTACTATTAAATCACCACTCTCTGGTGCCTGTTATATACTAGGGGCTCAATAAGTATTTGAAGACTGACTGGATTAATACATACTTATTCACTTTCTAGTGATTAGTATTCAAGTTATTTATTTTCCTGGTATCTGAAAAACTAATCAAAGGAGAAGTACTGGCTTGATAAGCATGGACAATTAAAACCTAGGCATTTGTAAAGTGTCAGGAAAAACTTTGTCCCATAAATTTTACATCTTTTTTCTCATGTGAGCATCCCTCTTAATTGAATTGGACTGGATAAACATTCCAATTTTTTCCCTCTTCCTCCAGTTCCTCTGCCCTTCTAATAAGTCCTTGTGATTACAAATAAGTGTGTTGCTTCAGACAGTCATATTACAATACTATTGATTGGATAATAGAATTAGTCTACTACAAATAACAGCAATTTTAACCACAAACATTTATATCATACTTCATGATTTTCTAAGTGATCTTAATGTACATTATCTCCTTTAATCTTGGAGTTTGGAACTGAAGATGCATCCTACTATGTTGATTCATTTGGATGATTCCCAAAGCTTTATCTGCAGCAGCGTATATTCAATTCATCCCTGCAGGAAAGACTAGTCCTCTTAAGGGCAGAGATTCTGCTTTTTTTTTTTTAAGATTTTATTTATTTATTTTTAGAGAGGGAAGGGAGGGAGAAAGAGAGAGAGAGAGAGAGAGAGAGAGAGAGAGACATCAATGTGCTGTTGCTGGGGGCCGTGGTCTGCAACCCAGGCATGTGCCCTGACTGGGAATCGAACCTGCGCTGCTTTGGTTCGCAGCCCGCGCTCAATCCACTGAGCTATGCCAGCCAGGAGAAGATTCTGCTTTTTTAATGAAGATTTTTGGTAGTTCCATCTGAAGGCAGTGACCTTTTCCTTACCCTATTCTCAAATTCTGGAGATTCAGCTTACTAACTATTTTGAATTCCTTCTGGGACTGTTGGGACAGGTAAATGAGATAATAGTAAAAACTAATATTGAGTGCACACTCTATGCCAGACAACATCCTAAGTGCTTTACTTTACACACACTAATTTATTCAGTCCTCATAACTGCCCCCAAGTTATGGGAAGTAAGTAGCACTTCTATACCCATTTATAAAGGGAGATCTGAGCCACAAAAAGTTAAGTAATTTGTCTTCTTGGTAAAAAAATTAGAATTTGGGATATGAACCCAGCAGACTGATCCCAGAGTCCATGCTTTTAAGCAGCATACACATGAATGTTTATTCTTTAAAAGTATTTATTCTTTAATCCATTCATCAAAATTTTAAGGAAAGCTCACTATGTGCCAGACACCAAGCTCAGGGCAGGAATATAGCTTACACTGCAGTGGGGAATATGGATTTGAACAATGATTGTAGGTTTGATGTATGTTATGAAAATAGAGGAATATTGGACTGTGAGAGCGTAGAGCTGAGAACCTAATCTAATCTGAGAGTCAAAGAAGACCTAGAGGAAGGGATGTTTTAGCTGAGGCATGAAGGCTCTGTATACGGAGAGTAAACAAAAAGGAAGATGGAAGATCAACAGTGGAGACCATTGTCCTGTACAACAAAAGGTGTAGGTTTGATCTGTTTGGTACACATACAGGAAACAACCAAACAATGTTTATCTCCCCCCCCCCTCAAAAATCAACAAACATATCCTCCATTGAGGATTTTAAAAATGTCAATACGTCTGGAGTTTTAGAACAGGGACGCAAGTGGACTGAGATGACGCTGGAGAACAAAGCACTGGTTCCCATCACAATGTACCTAAGATGCCATAATAAGGACTTGGTATTTTATTCTAAGTACTTGGGGCAATTATTGAAAAGATTTGAAGAAGTACGAAGTTTTTTAAAGATGGCTTCAGTTGCAGTGAGGAAAAGGCAGAGCTCAACTGGGAGGCTGCTAAAGTCTTCTAGGAGAGAGGCTGGTGGTGTGGACAAGATGGGGCAGAGGGGTATATAAGGAAGTGGATAGGGTCAAACATATCTGGGAGGCACAAAGAACAGGACTTAGTGACTGATGGGATGTAGAGGATGAGAGGAAAGGAGAAATGAAGTTTTCTGACTTGAGCAAGGTTTTAATAATGGAAATAGAAATGGATAATAGAAAGGGTAAAGGAATTGACAGGATAAAGGACTAAATTTCAGAGGTGTTCAAACAGAGGTGGCTATACCCAGCAGGGAGCTGGATTATAAGGATCTGAAGTCCAGAAGGGATAATGAGCTCTGGAATTTATTTAATTCTAAGATGGGACATTCTTTATGTTTGCTATTTTCAAAATTAGAAAGTGCCTTTAGAAGTTGTATATTAAAAATGTTTTAATGGTGAACCATAATTGATGGTATCTTAAAATAGAGGATATAATGTAAAATAAGAATCTGTAAAACCATAATTAATTGTACTTAATGGTATTTTGAGAAATGAGAGGAGAAAAATAAGCTTTTAAAACACTCCTTTTATTTTGAAGAATAATTATATTTAGTGAAACTAAAATTCAGCACTGGCACTGAATTTTGACACAAATGCCAAACTAGTGAAGTCCAACTTAATGAAGCTCTACCATAATTGTTAGTAGGCTTGAAGTCTTTGTTCTTTTTAAGTCCAAATCATTCCTTCCTACATTTCTACCTCCAACACAATTTTTTTTCTACACCATTAACTTGATCAGTGGTCTCTGTTTTCATATTATGAAGGTATGCTTTGTCAACCTTGGATAGAATAAGGTACCTTTGAATTACAGGAACTTAGATGAATACAGCTTAATGTGATGTGCTTACCTTTTCCCTGAGTATGAAATGCTCAATCTTTTTATGTAATTGTGACAGTGTTTCACTTATCAATCACCCCTCTTCTTAGCAATCTAAGTGGGAGAAGAGTTAAAGAAAAGTATGCTCAGTTTAAAAGAAAAGGACTGCCCTGACTGATGTGGTTCAGTTGGTTGGGCATTGTCCCACAGAGTGAAAGGTTTGATCCTGGTCAGGGCACATGCCTCAACTACAGGTTCAGTACCTGGTCAGGGCACATGCAAGAGGCAACTGATCAATGTTTCTCTGTCACATCGATGTTCCTTCCCCTCTCTTCCCATCTCTCTACAAATAAATAAATTGAAATTAAAAAAAATAAAAGAAGAAAAAGACTAATAGGCATCCCTTTCTCAAATCATATATTATTTATTGTTACTAAGGCATTTTGGCCCAATATGTTAGTTCTGTGTATATTTATAACTGTATATAACCTTCCCAACTAGATTTTTAACCTATTAGGGGAATGAACAACCATAACTACTCCCTACAATCCTTGGCTCCAGGGCCTTTGCCTGGTTTTCTCATCCATTTTTACCAGATCCTCCTGAGTTTGTAAACTAAGGCCTCTAGCTCACATAAATTACCACTTAGGATAGCTAAAGTTCAAAGGAACTCAAAATTTTTAAATCACAGTAAAATATGCATAACATATAATATATCATCATAACCATTTTTAAGTGTACAGCTCAGTGTTACTAAATAGATTCATAGTGTTGTGTAACCAGCAGCACTGTGCATGTCTCAAGGGAACTTTTAAAAACAAACCTTTATTTCCTAACTTGTTCTGTGAAGTCAGTGTACCCAAAACCAAACCAGATAAAGGCATTACAAAAATAAGGCTACAGACCAATATCTCTCATAAACATAGATGTATAAGCCCTCAAGAAAATATTGGCAAATCAAATCCAACAATGCATACAAGAAATTATGTACAATCAAAATGGAGGGGTAGGTAGATACACTGTGCATCCTCGCATGACCAAAAGAAGGACAACAACAAATTTTAAAACAAAAAACAACCAGAACTGCCAGAAAATCGAATTGTATGGAAGTATGACAACCAAAGATTTAAAGAAACATTCACCCAGACTGGTAGGAGGGATGGAGACAGGTACCTGGGGTAGAGAGGACAGATGACAAGGTAGTGGCTGGAGGAATGGGGTCAGTGAGACAGCAACCAGTGGACCAGAAGGTCCCACATTTGTGTGCATATAAACAAAGAGGAATAACTGGGGAGTGAGACAGACCACGCAACCCAGGGTTCCAGTGCAGGGAAATAAAGCCTCAAAACCTCTAACTAAAAAAACCCATAGGTGTTGCAGTAGTGGGACAAACTCCCAGCCTCACAGAACAGTTCATTGGAGAGATCCATAGGGCCCTAGAATACACAAACTCACCAAACTGGGAATCAGCACCAGAAGGTCCCCACTTGCTTGTGGGTAGAGGAGGAAGTAACTGAAAGTCTGCCCGAGCAAGCTGCATTATTCCCTCTCTGACCGCGTCCCCCACCACATATAGCTCTGCAAAGCAGTGATGTGCATTGCTCTTCCCTAGTGAATACCTAAGGCTCCACCCCTTACTATGTAACAGACTTGCCCAGACCAAAAAATGGCCCAAATGAAAGAACAGATCAAAGCTCCAGAAAAAAGTACAATTAAGTGATGAAGAAACAGCCAATCTATCAGATACAAAGTTCAAAATACTGGTAATCAGGATGTTCACAAAAATGGGTGAAAATGATCACAAAATAGAGAAAAAAGGTGAAGCCTATGGAAAGTTAAATGAAGGAAAATGTACAGGGAAACAACAGTGATGGGAAGGAAACTGGGACTCCAATCAACAGTTTGGACCAGAAGGAAGAAATAAACATTCAACCAGAACAGAATGAAGCAAAAAGAGTTCAAAAAAATGAGGAGAGGTTTAGGAACCTCTGGGACAACAGTCAATGTTTCAACATTCGAGTCATAAGGGTGCCAGAAGTAGAAGAGGAAGACTAAGTAATTGAAAATGTATTTGAAACAATAATGAAGAAGAACTTCTGTAATCTGGCAAAGGAAATAGACTTCCAGGAAGTCTAGGGCACCCAGAGAGTCCCAAAGAAGCTGGATCCAAGGAAGCACACACCAAGGCACATCATAATTACATTACTCAAGATTGAAGATAAGAAGAGAATCTTAAAAGCAGCAAGGGAAAAGGAGACAGTTATCTACAAAGGGGTTCCCATAAGACTATCAGCTCTATTTCTCAAGAGAAACCTTACAGGCAAGAAGGGACTAGAAAGAAGTATTTCAAGTCATGAAAGACAAGGACCTACATCCAAGATTACTCTATAGAGCACAGTGGTAAACACAAGGCCCATGAGCCAAATCTGGCCCTCCACCTTGTTTTATCTGGCCCAGCACCTTGTTTTTCCCCAGCAGCAGCACCAAGCTCCTTGCTCCTAGTTAAGGAGTAGTTACATTTATACAGTCCTAAAATTACATTCAACCCTCTGAAGGCAACCACAAGGCTTATGTGGTCCTCAGTGAAAATGAGTTTGACATCCCTGCTATAGAGCAAAGCAATCATTTAGAATGGAAGGGCAGATAAGGTGCTTCCCAGATCAGGTAAAGTTAAAGGAGTTCATCATCACCAAGCCCTCACTAAATGAAATGTCAAAAAGACTTATTTAAGAAAAAGAAAGGTCAAAACTATGCATAGTCAAATGACAACAAACATAACTACCAACAACTGATTCTAAAAAACAAAAACAAACTAAACAAACAACTAGAACAGGGACAGAATCACAGAAATGGAGATCACATGGAGAGTTATCAGCAAAGAGGGGGAGTGGGGGAATGGGGGAAAAGGTACAGGGAATAAGAAACCTAAATGGTAGGTAAAAATAGACAGGGTGTGTTGTGACCCTTCAAGGCCAAGCAGGTCCATAGTATTTGTGCAGACGGAATAATATTCATGGAGCTGTTGGGATGTCTGGCATGGCTTTTCTCATGCTTGGCTGAGCCACACATGCTGCAAGCTGTGTGTCTATCAGTATGTCTCTGTGTTGCACATGTCATGGACCTTGCTCCCCAGCATGGCACGCATGAGGGCACCTTTCCCTTTGCATCATTGTTACCCTCAGGAAGGAGTCCCTACCTGTTTAAGTACTAAAGGGGAGCAAAGCCAGCAAGATGCCAGAGCATTACAAACTTCTGCGCATGTGAACTCACTTCATGTTATGGGAACAGTTTATTGGACCCAGTCTCAAGACTATGAGAACACTATCAGGCCTCCCCAAGGCTATGGGAACACTGTTCCCCTTAGTTACACAGACACCTGGGTGAGGACCAAGACTGCCTCCACTTACCCTACACAGGGGCAGGTTAAGAATAGTATAAGAAGAGGAAGCCAAAGAACATATGTATAACCCATGGACATGAACTAAAGTGGGGGAATGTTGGTGGGGTGGGTGCAGGATGGAAGGAGATAAAGAAGGGCCAATGGGACAACTGTGACACCATAATCAATAAAAAATATTTTAAAATAATAAATAAAAGTAAAAAACTTAAAAAATTATATACAAACAGTTGGATTTATCCCATATATGCAAGCTTGTTTAACATTTGAAAATCAATATAGTCTGCCACATCAACAGACCAAAAAAGAAAAATCATATGTTGATTCTAGCAAGATGGCAGAGGAGTGAGTGAAAGGCACACTAACCTCCTCCCAGGACCAATTTGGAATACAACTAAATTGGGGAGAAATTACCCAGAACAAACAACTGAACACTAGTGAGGGAGAGGCCTATAACTCTGGACAGACAGAAGAACCAGTTTCAACATAACCTGTCTGTAAGGAGTGTGGTGGAGACTCAGAGGGCTGACTGGGTGTGCACAGGTGGCAGCACCAGAGGGATAACTAAGTGGCAGGTTGGATCCCCCTAAGAAGAATAGAATCTAAACCCTAAACTGGGATTCCCAACCTAGAACACCAGAGCCAAAAAAGTACACAGATAACAACCAGTGGCAAAAAGCAGCAGTGTTACTCTCAGACAGAGATAGATGACTGGAGATGCAAAGAGTCATTTAAAGGGCCAATGCACACATTTTCATTTGTTGTCACTTACTGGGATTCCAGCAAAGGCGGGGACAGAGTGGGCTGGAGATATGAGGAGAGACTGGGGATGGAAGCCTTGGGGAGAGAACTGAGAGAGTAGTTGCAGGGAACCCAGTGCAGAGTCATCCCCTGGGCTTTGTGGTTTTCTTTTGGAAGCACCTGCACAACAGCATACAAGACAAGGTGGGCAGAGTGACCCTCAGTAAACCAGATAGAGGGAAGGACCCATGAAAGAAAGACCTAATAACAGTCAAAACCCAAATACATCCAGAGAGCTGCACATAAATGTTATCCCAAGAGCTCCAAATTCAGGTGATCAAGGAAACTGCACCACTTAATCACAAGGTTTTCTACTGCAGAAGTTCATACCACAAGCTCAGGGAGTCAGAACAGATCAATTTAAGAAGCAAAGGCTAACAAGAAGAGTCACACAAACCATGGGAAGACAAAGAAACAAACTCCAAATGAAAGGAGGAAGCCTCAGAAAGAATACTAAATGAATTACAGGCAAGTCAACTATCAGATGCTGAGTTCAAAGAAATGGTTATAAGGATTCAATGAGCTCACTGAGAATTACCAAAAACTATAGGAAAATATGATGAACTCACTGCAAGCTACATCAACATCACAAAGGAAATAGAAACTATCAACAAGGGCCAAGAGGAAATGAAGAATACAATTTTTGAACTGAAGAACACAGTAGGAGGAATCAAAAGCAGGCTAGATGAAACAGGATCAAACCATTGAGCTGGAGGACAAGATAGAAAAAAATACCCAGAAAAAGTAAGTAAAGGAATGAAGACACAGAAAGAACTAAGAGGTGTTAAGGGGATTCCAGGACAACAAGAAACGTAATAATATCAGTATAATAATAATACCAGAAGGTGAAGAAGAAGAGCAAGGGACGGAAAACCTGTTTGGAAAAATAATGAAGGAAAACTATTCTAATTTGATGAGAGAAAAAGTCACACAAATACAGGAAACACAGAGAGTTCCAATTACGAGGAACACAAAGAGGCCAACTCCAAGACACATCATACTTAAAATGGCAAAATTCCAAGACAAAGAGAGAATCTTAAAAGGAGCAAGGTAGAAACAAGAAGTAACCTACAAGGAAGCCCCGATAAGGCTAGCAGCTGACTTCTCAATGGAAACACTACAAGCTAGAAGGGAACGGCAAGAAATATTCCAAGTAATGAAAAACAAAGACCTCCAACCATGACTACTTTCTCCAGCAAGGCTCTCAATTAAAATGGAAGGTGAAATAAGGAGTTTCCAAGACGAAAGAATGCTCACCTACACCAAACCAGCACTGCAAGATTTGCTAAAGGGAACTGATTTAAGGAAAAAAAAATAAAAAAGAGCTGTGACTTCTGGCCAAGATGGAGACATAGGTAGATAGACACACTGTGCCTCCTCATACAACCAAAATAAGGACAACAACAATTTAGAAACAAAATAACAACCAGAACTGACAGAAAATTGAACCTATGGAAGTCAGACAACGAAGGAGTTAAAATAGACACATTCATCCAGACTGGTAGGAAGGGTGGAGTTGGGCAGCTGGGTGGAGAGGGGTCGCTGCACAAAAATCCGTGACACCAGCATGCAAGTCCGCAGCAGGCGGACCCTGGGTACACAGGCAGTGGCTAGCAGACCTTGGGTGCAGGGTGACAACTGGAAGACCCAGTGAGGCAGTGATTGTGAAGCAAGGCACTGAGCACAAGCCGGCTGGCTGACCAGGCGGTCCCACATTTGCACGCAGATAAACCAGGTGAAATTGGGGAGCGAGACAGATTGTGCAACCCAGGGTCCCAGCACTGGGAAATAGAGCCTTGGGGCACTGATTGAAAACACCTGTGGGGGTTGAGGTGTAGGGAGAGATTCCCAGACTCACAAGAGAGTTCCTTGGAGAGACCCACGGGGTACTAGAATGTGCACAAGCCCACCCATATGGGAATTAGCACAAGAAAGGCCAAGTTTGCTTGAGGGAAGCAGCGGAAGAGACTAAAATCTGACAGCAGAGCAAGTGTCATTGTTCCCTCTTGTACCTAGCCCTGACATACAGAATCACAACCCACCAACTTGGTTGCCCCACCCTGGTGAACACCTAAGGCTCTGCCCCTCATACATAACAGGCATGACAAGACAAAAAAAAAAAATGACTTGAATGGAAGAACAGATCAAAGATCCACAGCAAATACAACTAAGCGACCAAGAGATAGCCAACCTATCAGACTATCAGATGCACAGTTCAAAGCACTGGTGATCAGGATGCTCACAGAATTGGTTGAATTTGGTCACAAATTAGATGAAAAAATGAAGGCTACACTAAATGAAATGAAGGAAAATGCACAGGGAACCAATAGTGATGGGAAGATGACTTGGACTCAAATCAATGGAGTGGACCTGAAGGAAGAAAGAAACAATCAAACAGAAAAGAATGAAGAAACAAAATTCAAGAAAATGAGGAGAGACTTAGGAATCTCCGGGACATCTTTAAACGTTCCAACATCCAAATTATAGGGATACCAGAAGTGATAGAGGAAGAACAACAAGTGGAAAACTTATTTGAACAAATAATAAAGGAGAACTCCCCCAATCTGGTAAAGGAAATAAACTTCCAGGAAGTTCAGGAAGCTCAGAGAGTCCCAAAGAAGTTGGACCCAAGTAGGAACACACCAAGGCACACCATAATTACATTAGCCAAGATAAAAATGAAGGAGAGAATCCTAGAAGCAGTAAGAGATAAGAAGACAGTAACCTATGAAGGGGTTCCCATCAGACTGTCAGCTGATTTCTCAAAAGAGACCTTGCAAGCAAGAAAGGGTTGGAAAGAAGTATTCCTTGCCCTGAAAGGCAAGGACCTACATCCAAGATTGCTCTATCCAGCAAAGCTTTTATTTACAGTGGAAGGGCAGATATAGTGCTTCCCAGATATGGTCAAGTTAAAGGAGTTCATAATCACCAAGACCTTATTTTATGAAATGTTAAAGGGACTTATCTAAAAAAAAGAAGATAAAAAATGTATAGTAAAATGACAGCAAACTCACAATTATTAACAACCACACCTAAAACAAAAACAAAAAGAAACTAAGCAAGCAACTAGACTAGGAACAGAACCACAGAAATGGAGATCACATGGAAGGTTATCAACAGGGGAGTAGGAGGAGGAGAAAGGGGGAAAAGATACAGAGAATAAGTAGCATAGATGGTAGGTAGAAAATAGGGGGAGGGCAAGAATAGTATGGAAAATGTAGAAGCTAAAGAAGTTATGACACATAGACATGAACTAAAGGGGGAGAACGTGGGTGGGAGAGGGTGTGCAGGGTGGAGGGGAATGAAAGGAGAAAGGGACAACTGTAACAGCATAATCAATAAAATGTATTTTTTTTAAAAAGCTAAAAGAAAAAAAAGAGTGAGAGTGAGAGGAAGGCAGGGATGAAGGCAGTAAAATGGTAATGAATAAGTACCTCCCAATATATCTTAAATGTAAATGGATTAATTGCTACACTCAAAAGACATAGAATAATTGAATGGATAAAAATCATGGCCCACATCTACGCTGCTTACAAGAGACCCACCTTGGAAGAAAAAACCTATATAGACTGAAAGTGAAGGGTTGAAAAAATATTCCAAGCAAATGGACAGGAAAAAAAGCCGGGGTACCAATACTCATATCAGACAAAATAGACTTCAAAACAAAGGCCATGAAAAGAGACCCAGAAGGACACTTCATAATATTCAAGGGAAGAATCCATCAAGAAGATATAAACATTATAAACATATATGCACCCAACATAGAAGCACCCAATATATAAGGAAAATCTTTGAGGACTTCAAGAAAGATATTGACAGCAACACAGTTATAGTAAAAGATTTTAACACTCCACTGTCAGAAATGGACAGATCTCCCAAACAAAATATCAACAAAGATATTGTGGCATTGAACAATGTCCTAGAGGAAATGGACTTAACTGATATATATATAGAGAGAGTCTTTAATTCCAAAGAAGCAAAATACACATTCTTTTCAAATGTACATGGAACATTTTCAAAGATAGACCACATGATACGATACAAACAAGACTCAACAAATTCAAGAAAATTGAAATCATATCAATCATTTTCTCTGACCACAAGAGACTGAAACTAAAAACCAATCTCAAGTAAAAACTCAAAAAACTCAAAATTATGGAGATCGAATAGCATGCTATTAAACAATGAATGGGTCAAGAGTAAGATCAAGAAAGAAATTAAAAAGTTTCTGGAAACAAATGAAAATGAACTCACAACAATGCAAAAGTTATGGGACATAGCATAGGCAGTACTGAGAGGGAAGTTCATAGTAATACAGGCCTTCTTAAAAAAGACAGAAACATTTCAAATAAACAACCTAATTCTACATCTACAAGAACTGGGGGACCAACAACAAAGACAGCACAAAGTGAGTAGAAGGAAAGAAATAACCAAAATCAGAGCAGAATCCAACAACATAGAGACTAAAAGAACAATTCTCAAGATCAATAAATCCAGAAGCTGGTTTTTTTACTAAGATAAACAAAACCAACAGGCCTTTAAGCAGACTCATCAAGAAAAAAAGGGATAGGACCCAAGTAAACACAATCAGAAATGAAAGAGGAGAGATTACAACTAGTACCACAGAAATATAAAGGATTATAAGAAATTACTAAGAAGAACTGTATGACAAGGAATTTGAACCTGGATGAAATGGACAAATTTCTAGAAGAATATAATCTTCCAAAACTGAGTGAAGAAGAAGCAGAAAGCCTGAACAGAGCAATAAAAACTGATAAAATTGAAGCAGGAATAAAAAATCTCCCAACACACAAAAGCCCTGGAATGGATGGTTTCACAGGAGAATTTTACAAAACATTTAAGGAAGAGCTAACCCCTATCCTTCTCAGATTATTCAAAAACCTCCATGAAGATGAACTCTCAAACTCTTGTTATGAGGCCAGCATTATCCTAATCCCAAACCAGTTAAAGACACAACAATGAAAGAAAATTTTAGTCATTATAGGCCAAAATTAGTCATTATAGGCCAATATGACTAATGAACATAGTTCTGAAAATCCTCAACAAAATATTGGCAAATGCATCCAGCATTATATTTAAAAGATCATACACCATGATAAGTTGGAATCATCACGGGGATGCAAGGATTGTACAGTATATGCAAATTAATAAATGTAATGCATCACATAAACTAAAGACAAAAATCACATGATTGTGTCAATAGATATGGAGAAAGCATTTGATAAGATACCCATTTATGATAAAAAACACCCAGCAAGGTGGAAATAGAGTGAGCATACCTCAGCATAAAGATCATATATGAGAGACCTACTGCCAACTTCACACCCAATGGGCAAAAACTAAAAGCTTTCCCACTAAGATCAGGAACAACACAAGGATGTCTGCTTTCACTACTTCTATTCAACATAGTATTGTAAATCCTAGCCACAGAAATGAGACAAGAAAAAGAAATACAAGGCAACCAAATTGGAAAGGAGAAAGTGAAAGTGTCATTGATTGCAGATGACATGATAGTGCACGTAGAAAATCCTATAGAGGCCACCAAAAAACTGCTCAACCTAATAAGTGAATTTGGCAAAACAGCAGGATACAAAATCAATATTCAGAAATAAAGCCATTTTTGTATACCAAAAATGAGATATCAGAAACAGAAATAAGAAATAAAATCCTATTTGATACAGTAACAAAAGAAATAAAGTTCCTAGGAATAAACCTAAACAAGGAGATAAAAGACCTGTACTCAGAAAACTACACAACACTAAAGAGAGAAATTAAGGAAGACACAAACAAATGCAAGCATGTACCATGTTCATGGATTTGGAAGAATTAACATCATCAAAATGTCCATACTAACCAAAGCCATTTATAGATTCAATGCAATCCCTATTGAAGTACCAATGACATATTTTACAGATATAGAATAAACATTTCAAAAAGTTATATGGAACCATACAGGACCCCAAATACCCTCAGTAATTTTGAGAAAGGAGAACGAAGTAGGAGGGATCACAATACCTGGTATCAAACTGTATTTCAAGGCCACTGTAATCAAAACAGCCTGGTGCTAGCATAAGAACAGACATATAGACAAATGGAACACATGAGAGAGCCCAGAAATAAACCCAAGTCTTTACGGTCAATTAACATTTGATAAAGGGGGCAGAAGCATAAGATGGAATAAACCTAGCCCCTTCAACAATGGTGTTGGGTGATCTGGACAGCTACATGCAAAAAAAAAAAAATGAAACTCTACCACCAGTTTGCACCATACACAAACATAAATTCGAGATGCATGGAAGACTTAAATATAAGTTGTGACACCATAAAAGTCCTAGAGGAGAACATAGGCAGGAAAATCTTAGATATTCCACACAGCAATATTTTCACTGATATGTACTCTAGAGCAAGGGACATAAAGGAAAGAAGAAACAAATGAGATCTCATCAAATTAAAAATCTTCTGCATGACTAAAGAAAACAGCATTAAAATGAAAACAAAGCCAACCATATGGGAAAACATATTTGCCAATGATACCTCAGACAAGGGTTTTGTCTCCAAAATATATAAAGAACTCACACAACTCTACTCCAGGAAGAGAAACAACCCAATTAAAAAATGGGCAAAGGACTTGAACAGACCCTTCTCCAAGAAGGACATACAGAAGGTCCAGAGACACATGAAAAGATGTTCAGCATCACTAGCCATCAGAGAGATGTAAATTAAAATCACAATGAGATACCACTTCACAACAGTGAGAATGGCCATCATAAACAAATCAAACAACAAGTGTTGGTGAGGATGCGGAGAAAAGGGAACCCTAGTGCACTGTTGGTGGGAATGCAGCCTGGTGCAGCCACTGTTGAAAGCAGTATGGTATTTCCTCAGAAAACTGAAAATGGAACTCCCTTGTGACCCGGCATTTCCACTGTTGGGATTATACCCTAAAAATCCTGAAACACCAATCCAAAAGAACATATGCACCCCAATGTTCATAGCAGCACAATTTACAATAGCCAATTGCTGGAAGCAACTTAAGTGCCTGTCAGGAAATGAATGGACCAAAATCTATGGTACATTTACCCAGTGGAATATTACATGGGAGAAAGAAAGAAGGAGCTCCTACCCTTTGTGACAGCATAGATGGAACTGGAGAGCATTATGCTAGGTGAAATAAGCCAGGCAGTGAAAGACAAATACCATATGATCTCACCTATAAGTGGAACTTAATCAACAAAACAAACAAGCAAGCAAAATATAACCAGAGACATTGAAAGTAAGAACAAACTGACAGTAACCAGAGGGGAGGTGGGAGGATTTAGTGGAGAGGAAAGGGGGGAGGGTTTTTTCGGAACATCTATGGACAAAACCAACGTGGCATAGGATCAAGGGTGGGAAGTGGGGATGGCTGAATTGGTGGGGGGTAGTGGTGAAGGGAAAATGGAGATAACTGTACTTGAACAACAATAAAAAAAGTTAAAAACATAAGCTGACCATCTTTATATACAAAGGACAGACTGTGTGTATATAGATATGTGCATACTAAAAAGTATGTAGCTCTTGGTTTTATCTGTGTTTAGGTTCCTGGGTTGTATTTAAGTGTGCATGAGTCTGCTTCTGTATATGTATGTATGTGTCTATGAAAGCACAGCCAATAGCTTCCTATAAAATATGACCATCTGTTTCAAATCTCCCTACAAAAAAAAATAAAGAAAAATCATATGTTCTTATCAGTTGATACAGAAAAAAGTATTTGACAAAAATCTAACACCTATTTGAAAATGATGAAAACTCTCAGCAACCTGGGAATAGAGAGGAACTTCCTCAACTTGATTAAGAAAAGAATCTACAAAAAACCTATATGAACATTCAACTAATTGTGAGAAACTGTATACTTTCCTCTTTAGGTGGGGAAAAAGGCAACAACATCCTATCTTATCACTTTTATTTAACAACATCCTGAAGGTCCTATCTAGTGCAATAAGACAAGAAAAAGGTATAAAAGGTAAACAGATTGAGAAGGAAGAATTAAAACATAGCTTTACTGAGTAAGAAATGTAGGTACCTCAAATTTCTTTTAGAATTTATAGACTTTATTGCATATTTGTTTTCTATTTTAGAGATTTCTACTCTTATTTTTATTATTGCCTTTCAATTTGGGGGGGTTAATTTGTTGTTTTTTTTCTAGCTTCTTAAGATGTAGGCATAGATCATGTGGATTTTTTGTTATTATTCTTCTCAAATAAATATATACATTTAAAGCCATGTTTCCTTTTAAGCCCTACTCTATCCACATCAATATTTTGATGTCATATTTTTATTACTATTTAGTTTAAAATATTTTCTAATTTCACTGTAATTTTTCTTAGACCTATAAGCTATTTTAAAATATACTGCTTAATTTCCAAACATTTGTGGGTTTTATAGATATCTTTTTATTATTGATTTCTAGTTTGATCCAACTGTAGTCAGATAACATACTTTGTATGATTTCTATTCTTTGAAATTTTTTGAGACTTGCTTCATGACCTCACATGTGATTTTGATAAGTATTCATATGTTCTTGAAAACAATATGGATGTGGCAACTGTTAAGAATAATGCTTTATATCTGTCAATTTGGTTACCTGATTTATTCAAATATGTTTTCTTGCTTTTTTTGTTGCTTTTTTGGTCTGCTTGTTCTATCAGTTATTGAAAGAGGTGTTAAAATCTCTAATAATGATTGTGAATCTACCTATTTCTCCTTTTACTTCTGTCAACTTTGTGTGAATATATATTAAAATACATTACTTTTTTTACAAATTATTCATGCATTATATTTTCTTAGTTGCCTACAAATTTAGAAATGTCCTACTGTATTGTTAATTGATACTTTTATCATTATAAAATGTCCCTTTTTATCTCTAGAAATATTTTCCCTGAAGTCTATCTTGTCTGATATTAATATTTTTTCTTTAAACATTTGTGTCCTTATATTTAAGTTGGGTCTCTTGTAAACAGTATACCAATTTTGCTTTTTTATCCAAGGCAATTTTGATCTTTTAATTGGAATGGAGATCTATTAACATCTAATGTAAATATTGAAATGCTTATATCTATCATTATTTGTTTCTATTTCTGTCCTTTATTTCTCCTTCTCTCTTTTGAGAGAAAAGCCAAGTATTTTTTATTATTCCATTTTTTTCTTTCTATTTTAACTAACTGGTTATTAGACTTTAGAGGCTCTGGATTACTTTAATGTTCCTTTTAAAAGGGGGCAGGCAGTGCAACAGATCACTTTAATCCGTCAATGATTGGTTTTAGGCTTTATTACAGTTGGTCCATTTTGATTTTGCTTTCATTACCAGGCTGTGATCTTTCTGAGGTTTCAATCAGACATTTGGGTGTTGCTATCCCACCTTTGTGGGCATTGTTCCTACCTCTATCTCTTCAGTAACATGCTGCTATAAAACCTTGGCACAGCACTTTAGCTTCACAGCTGCTGCTGCTTCCTGTTATTTTTCTTCAGTCTTTGCTGTGCTTGTTCAACTTGGGCACTGGCAAACATCTCAAGGGGAGATTGTCTTCTGAGTTTACCTCTCTGAAATTCTCTCTTCTCTGGGATGTTAGCACCCAAGTCCTAGACACCTTGGCAGCTTTGAACACCAATCTGTTTCCTTAGTCAAATGAAATACAGCGATTTACTCCATTTTTGTTGTGAATTGTGACAGGGTGAATATGGAGCACACCTTAACGTGTCTGCCTACTCTTAGGAATCATCTGCATTGCTCCCTCTCCTGTGCCTTCAAATGACTGTGCTATGTATTTTGTCCAGCTGTTAACAGTTGTTCTCAATGGGACAGTTGATTCCATATATGCCACTTTGTTATAGCTTTGTTTTCAATTTGGCACACTGTATATTATAAATTTAAAAATCTAAAAGAACTTAAGAGTGAAATTTAAAAATTATAGAAGCATTAAAATTGATACAGATAACAGACCTCTGGTCTAATCTAAGGCCACCCTCAAGTCTCTGGACTCAAGCATTCTGTTTGGATCAAATGCCCTTCCTTTCTCATCTTCAGTTTGTTTCTTTGGCAAGAGCACTGTACAAGGTCAAGGTTTTGTTTCTGGACTTCTATATAAAATTATGTGATCTTAGACAAACCTTTTTCTTTTACCACTTTGGTTTTATTATTAATCAAGGAAGATGGCTATTCATTCCTACGTTCCTTAAGTCTTTTCAGGAATAAACAGGACAAGTGCTTGCTCTGTCTTCCTAACAGATCTGGTGTGAGATCAGCTTAGCTGTGAAGGCAAGGTTCACAAGGTGACATCCCCATAGAGATGTGGGTGCTTTAACAATTTTCTAGCTCCTAGAAAATTTCTTCTCCTGCTCTATCTTTATGTTCTTTCCTTAATTAGAACTGTAATTAGATAGAAATGTGTTTTCTATCTCCCCTTTGTATCTGGGTCAGGTTGTCCTGCTCAACCCCAAGAATAAGAAAGAACACAGGTGTTTGAGTGGGGTGCTGGTTTGGGGATTGCTGGCTGGCCAGGTGGGCCTGATGAGAGATGATTCCCTGTAGACAGGCCAGAGAGAAACCCAAACCATCAGAAAGGTTTTGGTCCATATGAAAATTGAATCACAAAAGTTGGATAGCCAGCTACCTATGTTGTTATGAGTAGAATTACCTCTTAGCCTCAATTTTTGGACCTCAGGGGATAGGGCTTCAGTGGCACAGCCCCACTTTGTTTCTGACCCTGCTTTTTCTAGGCTTTATCTCTGACCAATTTCCTTCTAGTTGTCATGGCCTCCTTTTGATATTTTACCAATGTCAACCTGGTTGGTGTCTTGCTATCACTTCATAGTTAGCTCACATCTCTGCTCAGATACTTCATGTGTTCAGTTTGTGTTTGACTCTTAAAGTGTTATTGCTTCCTGTTCCCAAATTTTGGAAGAAAATGTTATTACAACCCCCATGCCCAGACTACACAGTGGACCATGTTCTTTATGTATTTATCTCCTTTGAACTTCACACCAGTCTGAAAGGTCATCCCCTTCAATTTATAGATTTGGAAACTGAAGATCATAGTGACTAAAGCATCTGTCCAAGGTCACAAAACTTGAATGTTGCAGGGAATGTTCAAACTCAGGTCTGACCCCAAACTAAAAGTCCTGCCTGCTGCTGCTGCTGCTGCTGCTGCTGCTATGTACTAAATGGATGAATTACTCCAAATTTTCAAGTCACCTGCAAAAGAAAAGAGACCTTGAAAAAGAGGTAATTTGCCTTGACTGGTGTTGCTCAGTGGACTAAATGCTGGCTTGCAAACAAATGTCACTGGTTTGATTTCCAGTGAGGGCACATTCCTGGGTTGCAGGCCAGGTCCCCATTGGGAGTGCACAAGGGGCAACCATCTCTCACACATTGATGTTTCTCTCCCTCTCTTTCTCCTTCCTTTCCTCTCTTTCTAAAAAATAAATAAATAAATAAAATCTAAAAGATGTTTTTAAAAAGAGGTAATTTACTTAAACAAAGAACTCCCCAATCTATATACCTTCATGACTTTTTGCCTTAATTCATGTTTCTTATCCTGGAATTCCATTTGTTCATATTCATTGAGCACTTACTACATGCTGAGAACACACAATAATGCAAACACACAAAGCCTATAGTCTAGTGAGAGTATAAACTGGTACAACCAGTAGAGAAGGTAATTAAACAACATTTTGTACCTTCCAAATGTGCACAACTTTTTACCTGCTGTTCTACTTTAGGAATTACTCACATTATGCATAAAGCCTACCATCTAATTAGGGATATTGATAAATATATAAATAAATGCAAAGTATATAATCCTAAATTGAGAAGAGCACTATAAAGGAAAAAAGAAGTGTATCTTTCAGAGTTCTACCAAAGAAACAAAACTAGTAAGAGATAGATATATGTGAGATAGATTTATCATGAGGCATTGGTTTATGTGATTGTGGGGCTGTTTAGGCAAGTCTGAAATCTGTAGGGCAGGTCACCAGGATGGGCAGTCTGGGAACTTTCAAGCAAGAACTGATGCTCCTGCCCTCAGGTAGAATTTCTTCTCCTTCAGGGAAACTCTAGTTTTGCTCTTAAGGCCTTTCAACTGATCAGATGAAGCCCACCCAGATTATCAAAGACCGTCTCCTTTATTTAAGGTCAATTTAAGTATGTGTTAATCACATACCTCCACAGCAATACCTAAGTTAGTGTTTGTTTAAATAAGTAGGATCTATAGCCTAGCCATGTTGATGCATAAAATAAACCAGTGCAGGAGGGTTAAACATAGATTGTTTAAGATATATTCAATGGAAGAAACAGGACATCTAAATAAGAGTGTCTTAAACGATAATTTTTTTTGGTTTATAGCACAGGAAAAGCAGGTATGGGATGTGCACTTTGGCTCTAGCAGTCTGTGTCACCCTCCCTCCTTGGTGCTCAGACACCTTCACAAGGTGCCTGCAGCAGTTTAAGGTCTCATCTGCATGAGAAAGACACCATCACTTCCTGTCATTTTCTCTGAAGAGTAGGAAAATTTTAGAAGCCTTTTAGGCTTTTACAACCAGAGGTATTGAAGCTTTAGTTTCCTTTGTTGGAACCTTGGGTTGTGTGGTCTGTCTAGCTCCCCAGTTATTCCTCCCAGCTTATCTGCATGTGAATGTAGGATGTCCCTGTCCACCAGCCATTGCCTAGCCACCAGTCCTCGAAGCCTGGCTTCCTGTCTCTGCCCCCACTACCAGTCTGGATGAATTTTTTTTAACTCCTTGGTTGTTGAACTTCCATATAGTTCGATTTTCTGGCAGTTCTGGTTGGTTTGTTTTTAAATTGATTGTTAATCCTTCGTTTGATTGTGTGAGGAAGCAAAGTATATCTTACCTATGCTTCCACCTTGGCCAGGAAGTCCTACATATACCACTTCTTTATCCAGTAGTCCACTGATGAACACTTAGGTTGTTTCCATATCTTGGCTATTGTAAATAATTCTGCAATGAATATAGGGATGGATTTTATTTTGAATTAGTGTTTTGGGTTTCTTTGGATAAATGCCCAGAAGTGGAATTGCTAGGTCATAAAATAGTTCTAATTTCTTGAGGAAACTCCATACTGTTTTGCATAGCAGCTACACCAATTTGCAACCCCACCAAGAGTACACCAAGGGTTCTCTTTTCTCCACATCCTCTCTAATGCTTCTTGTATGTTGATTTATTGATGATAGCCATTCTGACTTGTGCAAGATGATATCTCAATGATTTTAATTTGCATCTCTCTGATAATTAGTGACACTGAGCATCTTTTCATATGTCTATTGACCATCTACATGTTCTCTTTGGAGAGATGCCTATTTGGGTCTTCTGCCCATTTTTAATTGGAATTTTTTAGTGTTAAGTTGTATGAGTTCTTCATACATTTTGCATATTAGTCCCTTATCAAATGTATCAATAGTAAATGTCTTCTTTCATTTAATAGATTATTTTTTCATTTTGTAAAATGTTTCCTTCATTGTGCAAAAGCTTTTTAGTTTGATGTAGTTCCATCTGTTTATTTTTTTCTTTTGCTTCTTTTGCCCAAGGAGATATATCAGAAAAAAATTACTAAGAGCAATGTCAAATAGTTCACTGCACATATTTCTTCAGGAATTTTATGGTTTCAGGTCTTATATTTGTCTTTGATCAATTTTGAGTTAATTCTTGTGTATGATGTAAGAAAGAGGTAGTTTCTTTTTTGTTTTGATTTTTTGTTTTTGTTGGTTTTTTTTTTTTGCATGCATCTGTCAAGTTTTCCCCGCACCTTTTATTAAAAGGACTGTCTTTACCTCATTTATATTCTTGGCTTTTTTTGTTCAGTTTTCACACTTACCAAAACCTTTCTGATGGTTTGGGTTTCTCTCTGGCCTGTCTACAGGGAATCATCTCTCATCAGGCCCACCTGGCCAGCCAGCAATCCCCAAACCAGCACCCCACTCAAACACCTGTGTTCTTTCTTATTCTTGGGGTTGAGCAGGACAACCTGACCCAGATACAGAGGGGAGATAGAAATCACATTTCTATCTAATTGCAGCTCTAATTAAGGAAAGAAAAATAAAAATAGAGCAGGAGAAGAAATTTTCTAGGAGCTAGAAAATTGTTAAAGCACCCACATCTCTATGGGGATGTCACCTTGTGAACCTTGCCTTCACAGCTAAGCTGATCTCACACCAGCTCTGTTGTGAAGACAAGGCAAGCACTTGTCCTGATGTCTCCCCCCACCCATTTTCCTCTCTCTCTAAAATCAATAAATATATTTAAAAGAAGAGAAAGGTCTAAGCAATGGTACCTGCCATTTAGACCAAAAAGAGCTCTTCTTGTATTTGGAAAGTACAGTAGAGATGTACAGCTGTCTGCTTGAAGTGGTATATTTCTCTGTTTGCATGAATTCTGTACATGTCAGGGATGGTAGAAGGAACATACAATTTCTTAGGATAGTTGGGAAACTGAGTTACACAATTTGTTGATTTTGTTGTTGTTGTTCTTTTTTTTTTTGGATGGGGGAAGTCATGCAAATGGGAGAAGGGACTGAATGGAGAACTAAGCTACTTTTTGGGCCTCTGCTTTCAACTACTTGGTTACTTCCTCTCTTTATCAAGAAGTTCTTTGTCTATTTCTTGGGTAATATCAATTTTGCAATATTCTGACTACAGGGAAAAAACAGGAATGTTTAATAATCCATATCAGAGAAAAATTTTCTAGTCATAAAATAAAATATTTTGATCTATTTCAAAGAATGGATCTATTTCAGAGAATGGAGAATTTCCATTCTCTATTTCTAATTCTCTATTTCAGAGAATGGAGAATTTCCTCTTAACCAAAGCTAATCTTAGCTTAGAATCTGTAGATAGTGGAAACTTCAACAGTCATTGTTTATGAGATCAAGCGAAAAGGAAGAAAAAGGAACTGTAGACAGTGACCAGAGGTTGTGGCTCTGTCACATACGCATCTCCAGCAATGGTCTAAGGCAAGCAGACAGAGCTATGTTAGTCTGAGAAAATGAGTGGCCCAGGTAGTTTGTTCATTTTGCATTGAATCTTCTCCCAAAAATGGGGTATTGGGCTCCTGAGTAGAGTTGGAAGGTATGACAGGCCACCTCTTGGATAGCTGCTGGTGTCATCCCCACATGGGGAGAAGAAGTGGGCTTGGCCAGCTGAGACTTAAAAATAAAAAATATATAATTCCCCAAAGTACTCCTAAATACCTAGATAAACTGAAAAGCCCTCCCCGCTCCTTCTTTCCACATATCCTGATTACTTGGCCCTGTAATAGCTTCTTTACTCTTTGTGGGGTCCTCGGTGTTAATTTCAATTTGATTTTACTGATATGTATTGGGGTGGGGAAAAGGAAGCTAAAAGGTAAAAGAGGCACATTTTGTTGTCCCAGACTTACAGAATGTAGTCTGAAGTAAAAATTTAAAGACTTTGGGCTCCATATACATCAGAGTTCAACCTGGGGGATCTTAGGCCAGTGCTTCCACAATGGATTGTTGACCAGGACTGACTTCAGCATAACAGAAACTTGTTTTGAAAAACTGGAAAGTAGGAGAGTCTTGTCCTTGGTCTTCTTTTATTAAATCCCAAATTCACCCCTTACTACTCCCTTACACTCCAGGTTGTCCTTAGTACCTCAACACCTAATGCATGATTCTTTCACTTTGAGACACAGATAAGAACTTTTTTCTCCTGTCATAACTACTGACCCATCAAGTAAAAAAAGGTCAACATGCTAAAATAACTACATCCCAAGTAAAATATTAAATCTCTGTTATGTTAACAAAGTACAGCTCTGGCTGGTGTGGCTCAGTGGTTTGAGCACTGGCCTGCAAACCAAAGGGTCACCAGTTTGATTCCCAGCAAGGGCACATGCCTGGGTTGTGGGCCAGATCCCCAGTGGGGAGTATGTGAGAGGCAACCACACATTGATGTTTCTCTACCTCACTTCCTTCTTTCCCCTCTGACTAAAAATAAAAATAAAATATTTTTAAAAGAAAGTATAAAATGATTAAGTTAAGGATAACCCAAACACATTTGCATTACTAACATGTTTGCCTCTTGAAGGGGAGAAAGGAAAGCTGTTAGTACAGAAAGTAGAGAGTAAAGAAGGAGACAGAATATAGGATGGGGCCCCAGATTCAGTGGAGGAAAGTGACAATTCACTCTTGTACATTCCTCTTTGAAGTGTGAAAAAAGTTTTAAAACAACTATTTTCAGTTTACCATTGCTTTTATCTTCAACAGTTCTGATTGGGCAGTCCAATCATCATCCACAGTGGAAATCATTTTCTAACCTGAAAAAGTAAGAACTAAAGTCAAGTACCCCAAGATCTTATCAGAAACCAAATGCTATGGTCTGAATGTCTGTATCCCCCCAAAATTCATATGTTGTAGCCCTAACCCCAATGTGATAGTATTTGGAGACAGGGCCTTTGGGAAGTGATTAGGTTTAGATGCAGTTATGAGGGTGGGACCCTCATGATGGCATAAATGGCTTGGCAAGAAGAGGAAGACAGAGAGATCTTCTTCTTTTCACATGCACACACCAAGGAAAAGCCATATGAGGACATAGCTAGAAGGTGGTCATCTAAATGCAAGGCAGGAAGGGCCCTAATCAGGAAATGAAAGTGCTAACACATTGATCTTGGACTTCTACTCTCCAGAACTGTGAGATATAAATGTCTGTTGTTTAAGTTGCCCAGTCTTTGGTTTTGTTATAGCAGCCTGAGCTAAGATACCAGAGAACTGGAGAATTACCTATTGGTTAAAGGTCATAGTCAGAGTGTGGGCTGGGGAGATGGAGTGTGTGTGTGTGTGTGTGTGTGCCAGGAGTCTGCATTCAAAAGTTATCTCAATAACTATGATTCCAATGAGGATCACTGGTTGGCATTATATAAAATACCTGCATTTTGATGTAGGCCTCTAAAATTCCAGGTTGTCTGCAATATACAAAAGAATAAGTCACTAATGTTAGAATTTTAGGTGCCACCAGAAGTGAAGATTTATTTCTCTGAGGGGGGAAGAAAGAACAATTTTCCAGTGTTTCTCAAGACAAACAGGTGTTTTTTTGTTATTGTTGTTTTCATTTTGGGGTTTTTAAAATTTGTTTTGTCTTGTTTTTTAGTTTGAACTGTCATACACCAGAGATGTTCTTTCTATAAGAAATCCTTCTAAACATATTTAGTTAAAATATTTCTGTCAAAATCTTTTTTTCAAATGTTTATATCAAATTAATTTTCCCTGTTCCTCACCCCCTTTCTGACCTTGTACACATGCAAAGTGCTGCTTACTAGGTAGCTGTTGCTGGGAAGAGAGAAGTCATGTGTCTGCATGAGGAGGCCCTCCTTCTCTTCAGCTATCATTCTTTGGCTTTTCAAGTTCTGCTTTTGTAAGATGACAGGAAGAGTCCCACCCACTGTGACTAACACCCTGCTGAAGCATTTAATTGTTGTCTTGCTGAAGCATCTTCATAGTATAAGCACAATCACGCTACACTGCCCCTGCTCGCACACTCCAATTGATAACTGAGAAGGAGCTACTGTGGGGAAAGGCATTGGTATTGAGAGTGAGGGTGAAGAGTGGTTTACTTTCTACTCATTTTCTAGAACCTTTCATAGCAGAGTGCCATTACAGAGCTGGTTAATGTAGCCTCTCCTAGTCAATGGAGCCAACAACAATTTCTTCCCCAAGAACATTGCTGACTTGAGAACAATGACCTGCATTTAGTGAAAATAGTGATTTCCCACTGACTCCAGAAAACACCATTTGGCTCTATTGTGGTGGAAAGTGCTTAATTTCTTTCATATCAGCCCAATGAAGTTTTCAAGTTGAAGAACATTCCTCACTACCAGTTGATTAATAACTACAAGTGGAAATTCCTTTGGCAACAGGGTGAGGAGCTGAGTGAGAAGGTAACCAGCACTCAGAAGATTCTTGCCACCTAAAGCAAAAGGAACTGGTTTTGTGCAACTGGTTTTATAATACCAGTGAGGAAACTGATTACCCTTTGGGTGGAAGTGCTGCAACTGGTATGTTCTGGAGTGTAATGCCTGCCTCATTCTAAGTCCTTGCCTTGTGTCAACT